>VOQJ01027123.1:0-10610 GCA_015052665.1 Apistogramma diplotaenia | reverse complement strand
GTAATCATGATTGTAATATGAGTCTAATCAGAGTAATCATGCTTGTGATTATGATTGTAATCATGATTACCATCATGAGCAATGATTGTAATCATGACTGTAATGAGAGTAATCATGATTGTAATTTGAGTAATCATAATAATCATGATTGTAATAATGATTACAATCATGATTGTAATCATGATTGTAATATGAGTAATCAGAGTCATCATGTTTGTAATCATGATTGTAATCACGATTGTAATAAAAGTAATCATGATTGCAATCATGATTGTCATGAGAGTAATCATGATTGTAATCAGAGTAAAATCAGTGTAATCAGAGTAAACATCAGTGTAATCAGAGTAATCTTTGTGTAATCAGAGTAAATGTAAATGTTACAATCATGATTACAGTCATGATTATAAGCATGATTCCAATCATGATTGCAAGCATGATTACACTGATTTTACAGATTACACTGATTTTACTCTGATTACAATCAAGATTTCACTCATGATTACTCTGATTACAATCCTATTTACTCTTATTACACTGAAGTTAACTCTTATTACACAGAAGTTTACTATTATTACATAGTTTACTCCAATTTCCTTCTGGATTAATAAAGTATCTATCTAATTAAGCAGAAGTTTACTCTGATTACAATCATGATTACAATCATGATTACAATCATGATTATAATCATGATTACACTAATTGTAGTCTGATGACACTCATTTTATTCTGATTACACTGATTTTTATTTTGAATACAGTGATTTTACTGTGATTGCACTGACGTTTACTCTGATTACACTGAAGTTGACTCTGATTGGACTGGTTTTTACTCAGATTACAATCATATTTTAATCACGATTACTATTGTCATGATTACAATCATGATTACTCTGATTAGAATCGTATTACAATTACTACTGATTACAATCATGATTACTCTGATTACACTGATATTCACTCTGATTACACAGATATTCAGTCTGATTACACTGATATTCACTCTGATTACACTGAAGTTTACTCTGATTACGCTGAAGTTTACCCTGATTACACTGGAGTTTACTCTGATTACACAAAGTTTACTCTGATTACACAGATTTTTACTCTGATTACACAAAGTTTACTCTGTTTACACAGATTTTTACTCTGATTACACAAAGTTTACTCTGATTACACAAAGTTTACTCTGATTACACTGATGTTTATTCAGATTACACTGATGTTTACTCCTATTACACTGTTTACTCTGATTACACTGATGTTCACTCTGATTACACTGAAGTTTACTCTGATTACACAAAGTTTACTCTGATTACACTGGTATTTACTCTGATTACACTGACGTTTCCTCTGATTACACTGATGTTTACTCTGATTATCCAACATGTCTTTAGACTGTGGGAAGAAGCCGGAACACATGTCTTAACACAGGGACTTGATAGCAGAAGTGTAGGTTATATTCTGATCATTTTCACTTAAATAAATGTAACAAACAGCGAAGCTGCTCGGGTTAATAACTATATTTATGGCTATATTTAGTTGGTAATTTATATCGTCAGAGGCCTCATCCATCTCAACTGGCTCCTTTTGATGTGGTGTAGAAGAGGCTCTACCCTGAGAATGAAACACAGCCCGTCCTGCAAGTAGACTTCCTGCTGCGTGGCTAATTCTCTATGTGGGATATCTAATACAAAGCTTCATCTAAAAATACCCATAAATCACTGCTGTCACATAAACGCAGTAGAGTCAAAGCTACAATATTTCTCTTTCAGATGTCGATTTCAGTCAACGAATGGAGAACAGCTCTAACTGCTATTCTCAAGCAGCTGGACACCTCACAGTACGACAAAATGTTGGTAATTCTGCAAATCCCCAAACAGAGGAAGACCGCTAAGTTCAGAAAACAGATGCCCCAAAAGATCATTGAGCACCACGGACTGGAAACCTCTATCTGGAAAATCAAAAATGCAATGGATCAGATATCAAGGAAGGATGGTGCAGTCCAGAACCTGCTGCTCCCCTTTGTCGAACAACTGAAAATCGAGCAGAAAACTAAGGGTGAGTTCACACAGTTCATTGTAATCAGAGTGAATATCAGTGTAATCACAGTAAATATCAGTGTAATCAGAATAAACATCAGTGTAATCACAGTAAATATCAGTGTAATCAGAATAAACATCAGTGTAATCACAGTAAATATCTTGCACAGTGCTCCTTGAGATGTTTAAAGGTTGAGAAATCTTTTAGTATCCAAATCCGGCTTTAAACTTCTCCACAACAGTATCCCGGACCTGCCTGGTGTGTTCCTTGGTCTTCATGATGCTCTCTGCACTTTAAACAGAACCCTGAGAGTATCACACAGCAGGTGCATTTATATGGAGACTTGATTACACACAGGGGGATTCTGTTTATCATCATCAGTCACTGAGGACAACATTCAGAGATCCTCACTGAACTTCTGGAATGAGTTTGCTGCACTGAAAGTAAAGGGGCAGAATAATATTGCACGCCCCACTTTTCAGTTTTTTATTTGTTGAAGTTTAAAATATCCAATAAATTTCATTCCACTTCACGATTGTGTCCTACTTGTTGTTGATTCTTCACAAGAAATTACAATTTTATATCTTATGTTTGAAGCCTGAAATGTTGCAAAACGTTGAGAAGTTCAAGGGGGTCGAATACTTTACTACTTCTGTGAACCCCAAATGACCCTATGTGTCCCGTGTGCGAAGTAGAGGATGTAATAACGTCACACGTAACGAGCATGCTCAGCATTTACGGAAGTAAACATGGGTGGTCTGAAAAGGATTTAGGACCAAATATCTAAGTGGCCTAGGTTGCATTTGAAAAAATCGGATCAGTGTTGTTCTGACTGGCATGAAAAGATCAGATACAGGTCACATATAGGCAAAAAAATTGGATTTAGGTCACCTCAGGCTGCAGTGTGAATGCAGCCTTAGTGGGTACCCGCATATCATAAAATTAAAAAAAATCACTCAATTAAAATCATAACATTTGAGACAAAATCTCTTGGAAAATGAACTCATTATGTTTTATGAATTTTTTTAATTAATTTGCAAAGGAAACGATTGGTCGTAATATTTACAAACCATCCTTCTTTTGGTTCTAAAAAACATTTTAAAAATTCTGAAAACATTCACATTTAAAGGACCGACTCATAAAAACTACTGACCAGCCTGAGATGGCAAAAGAAAAGTAACGTCTCAGTTTTTCCACATCGCAAAGAAATGGTGCTTTAATAAATCCAAGGAACCCATCAGCACAGCTCGCTGGGCTTACACTTGAAGAGATCTGTAAAATTACAGATGAAGCAGTGGTAGCTCGTTATCCAGACTTTGCCCCACAATTTAAAGAAATTGGTCTGTTAATTCACAGAAAATGTCATTATTGTTCCTGCGGACCCACTGTAAAAATAGTGAATTTTGTTTTATTTAATGGTTCATAGCATGACTAGTTGACTAATAATCACCTCTCATACTAGCCGGTTAGCCTAATTGTTTAATTGGTGCTGTTGTCCTAAATGCCACTCAGCCATCTGCCTGTAGATGGAGCTGTAGCCCTGGCATCGTTAAAGAAAAAGGCCATCACTCTTAATCTTGGCCTGATAGTTTTATTAGGTCTAATACCGTTAGTTGTTTCTGAAGTGCACCTCCCGGATTTCTGGCTACTCCCCCCGCATTTGTACAAAGAAACAAAAAAAAAAAAAATTAAAAATAGAACAAATGTGTTTGAACCTTAAAAAAACTGAACCAGTAAAGAGTAGGACCCAGGAGGGGAACAAGTCCAAGCATTTTATGTTTTTGTTTGCCGGCACTGCGTGTAAAACACCAGGATATGACCAAACACACACGATGGACCTGCTCAAGCATAAAAGCGGTAACAACATGGACCACTTAACGTGGGTTACGTTGTAGCTCTACAAAGACCCAGTGCTGAAGTCTTAATCTGGAGGAACTGGAGGAAGTGGCTGGGGGAGATAAGAGGGAGGTCTGGGCTTCACTGCCAAGGCTGTGGCCCCGTGACCCTGGTAAGCAGAAGAAAATGGATGGGTGTTTGGGCTTAGACCGATGACCACAAATCTGCACAAGTATGCATATTGAGAAACGGCTAATGTTTTCATGTCGATCTGTCGTTCATCTTCCTGCTTCTGGTTAACAAGGAAATGATGTACAGATCTGCGGAGCTTCCTGATTGGCAGTGCTAAGTCAAAATTTTAAATTTTAAGATATATAATTCTAAATTACAACTTAAAAACTCATAATTTTGGGTTATTTTCTTGAAATTTTGAGAAAACTACCTAAAACTTCGAGTCAAGGATGGTGGAGTATTTTTGGTGGCAGAAATAAGCCTCCATACATATCAGACCTAACAAGGCAGGTTTGACCATCGACCTCTGAATGAGTGGTTGAAGTGAGCTCCCAGCTATGGCTGGATTCCATCCACAGCTGCACCAGTTGTTATGACCACAAGAGGGCAGCACAACACCACTCCTTAAACCAGAGTCAAGACTATAGAGACACTTTTATAAATCTCTGTTTATTAAAATATACCAAGCATTTCTTTACAAATAAAATAAAGTCAAAACTTTCTGTTACAAGTTCACACTCAGGACAACAAACTGTCTGTGCTCTCAAAATCACACCCCCAAAGCCCCAAAGATGGAAATACAGCTTCAGTGGATTACAGTCATCCACAGTAGGAAAATAATCTGCTGCTACTGACACACACAAGAGTTGCAGTGTTTTTCCCCTCTTGTTAAAAGTGGCTTATGTTAATGCTGTGGAAACACTGACTTATTAATTTGGCTGCGGGTGCAAACATATTAAAAGATGCTGCGGTGATGATCTCACAGGCTGATTTATTTAATTGGCCCAGAGGTTAGAGGGAGCAAATTAAAGACAGGAGAGAAATAACTGAGTGTGGAAATGGATCCAATAGCCTGCTTCGTAATTCAGACATTTCACACTGTGTGCGTGGTTTTGAAGTGATTTTGAGTTTTCTTGGTGTATCTCATGCTACGCTTTAACCCCCCCGCCTTTGGTCTTTCTCAGTCCTGGACACAGTCTAGCCGGTTTCCGTGAACCCAGTAACAGATCTGAGCAAACTTCAAAGGAGTGATGCGCACAGCCACGTTGTAATCTCGGTTTTCGCCATTTATCTCCAGCCACTGGTGTCCAGAGAAGATGCCGATGACCTTCCTTTCCCAGCGTTCTAAACTGTTGTCCCACACTCGGCCATACACTCCAGAGCCGCTGGCTCCAGGTCGGGCATCGCAGTGCTGATATATCAGGTCATTGGACTCTTCTTCAACAGGACAAAATCGGTACACGAGCTGCCCGGGCCTGTCGCTGTCAAAACCAGAAAAGTGGATGCGATGCCCTGCCAGATCGTCAGAAGAGGGGGCCACAGAGAGGCGCATGAAGGGACGGCGGTGAGGCCAACGCAGCTCCAGCAGGGCGTAATCAAACTCCATGCTGACCTCCTGAGGACCCTGGATCCAACCCTTTGGCACACGGGTGCGTTTCACCCGCACCCAGTGGACTAGAGGCTTCTTGGCAGATGTGAAGTGTGTTTTTGTGCCATTGATGGATGGAGGGATCAGGAAGCCCACCCTGAGCCTTCGCGCCCCATTGACATAATCCTTCCCATTGTGTACACAGTGTGCAGCTGTGAGGACGTGCTGCTGAGACACGAGAACGCCGGTGCAGCCGGTGGAGATCCGCACAGCTGTGGAGAAAGGGTAATCCAACAGGAAGTTGTCACCTTGGATGTTAAAACGGCCATCCGCTCCATAGATCTGCCGTCTCACACGCTTGTGCCTGGGCTTTGCTCCTGGACCTGTCTGGGGTGTTGGGTGAGGTGCTTCAAACTCGCCATCATCCTCCACATCTACCGTGGTGAGAGTGCGCGAGCCGTCAGCGTACAGAGTCTCAAATGCCAGTTTCTCCGTGAGCTGCTCCCTCTTCTCCTCCTGCTCTCCTCTGTGGAAGCAGCTTGAGTTGCAGTGAGTGGTGAAATCCAGCTGAGTGCAAGCGCTGAAGCGGGAGCGGGCAAGAGGCGTCGGAGCGTGAGGGACCAGAGTGGGCACATGGGTCGGAGGAGCGTGGAGGAGAGAGAAGGTGAGGGGGAGCTGAAGGAGCAGGTGAGTTAAGAGGGAGCTCTCAGGCGACGCCATCGCAGAGATGGAAAGCACTGAAAGGACACAGAAAAGAATCAGACACACGAGGAAAATGGGTTAGCAGCGTCTCTGAAATTGCATAGATTCCTACATTTTTGCCAGGAAAAACAAATGTGGAAAACATTCCCAAACAAGATGCTTCAGAAGTACACGAACCCTAATCCTTCATAAATCTGCATGCTTTTTCAGATGATTGTTGGTTGTAAATTACACCACAAGTGAGGTCAGCCTAGAAAGCTTCATGTTGCAACCCAGGCCTGAACTTCATGTGGTGAGGCGAAGCAACAATGAACCTCTTGTTCCTCCAATATAGATTACCAGGAAAATAGCATTTCAGTTTGATGGAAGCAAAGAAGCAGTTTAATGTATGACAAATTACAAAGAAAAGACAGTGACACAGTCAGGAAAAAAAGCTCTAACACCTCTCCGGTTGAGGTACTCATAGGTAAGGAGGTATTTTCCATTAAACATTAACTACTTCACAGCATACAGGAGGCTTTTGGGCTTTCAGGGCAGATTAGGAGGGATAAGGAGACACTTGATCCCCTTTAAAGACTGTGGATCCCCAGGCACTCGTGGCACGAAAAGAGCAGGTGTGTGTAAAAAGTGAAAAGGCTACAAGTCCAGGCAGGGCAGGAGAACAGAACATTACTCCTAACAAAAGACAGGGTGGGGTCTGTCCGCACACCTATGAGCTGCCCAACAAAGCACTGCAAAGGAGGGAGAGCTGCAACAAAGGGCTCCATGTTTAGGATATTAAACAAATGAAATAGCTGTATTCTCACAGCCTTTTTCAATGCTGAAAATTTTAGAAGTCAAAAAATAAAACGGTAAAGACACATAAACTAGGAGGAAAGATGGTGGGAAAGGTGTTGACTGTGGCTGTCACAGTAACCTGAGATCATGGTGCATCTCTGAGGAGAAGGAAGAAGTGCAAACAGTTATTGTTTTGCATATAAAAAAGGGGAAAATACAACAAGTCTGCCCCTTAGAGGAAGTGATTTCTGTTGTTTGCATATGTTTTTTATATTTTATTTTGATATCTCTAATATTCCTGCTTATTTAGGTAAACAGAATGTAGTACACAGAATTTACAAAGGAGTTACACATAAAAAACAAATGACATGTGTTACTGTACCTACTCTGCATTCTAATTACAATCAACCTGGTCCTCTTTGACATTTGAAATATGTTGTGTCAGATTTGTTGCAATTTATGCTGCTCTCTTGACCAGGACTCTCTTAAAAAATGAGATTTTTAAACTCAATAAGACTTTTTTGATTGCAGCGTCTACTTTGTGATTTTAAAATGCCTTGATATCATTCATGAGAGTGATGTCAGTTACACAGGTCATTTTCAACAGTTTAAATACTCGCAATCACCCCAAGCAGGTATCTAAAAGCCCTGCAGAAGACTCGTGTAGTCTGATATACACATACAGCAGCAGCGGATTACAGCTCAAAGTTTGCTTTAAAAAAAAAACTTCTGTTTATCAACCACTTCATTCAGGAAATTGTTCAAAATAATTCTCCCACATGCAGATGGTAAATATTTCCACCTTTATAAAAAAAGAAAACAACCTGTGAGCAGGTTCCCAGTCTAACATCCCAAAGAAACGCATAAATACCTCCTGATTAGAGATCGATCGTCCGCGTTTACATCGCAGTCAAGTTTTCCTCCCCATCAGACGCCTCCTTCGGGATCATTTCCCCAGATTCTCCTCCACCTCTGCGCTGCCAGGTAGGTACTTTCTCTCACCTCCGGCAGGTAAATCTCGCTGGCTCTTTTACAGCGCACGTAAATCCAGGTGTGCAGCCAGTCCCGAGACGTGCTGTGCAACCTGCTCAGCTCAGCCTGAGAGCCACAAATAAAAGCTCGAGCCTGAAAACAAGTGTTTTCTCGTCATGCAGCGGCCTGGTGCCTCACGGTCCTAGCGCCCCTCAGTTACACCCCTGTAAGAGTTCCACAGGTATTTGGATCATAACCTCAGATTAAACAGATTTTTGAATGCAGAATGGTGCTGAATTTATTAACAAATTATGGGTATTTATTAATGCACGCATGATAACCGGTTTGAAACCGAGAAAAACCTGAACGTCATTCTGTTATTGATCAACAGGACTGCAAAAATGTTACCTGATGGGAAATATTCAAAACAAGCCAAGCTGGATTCTTTGCAGCCTTTTGGACCTAAATTTGCTGTTGTTGTTTCTTCTTTCTTTTTAAAAAAAATTTATTTGGAAACAGTTTATGAAGTTTTTCTACTTAAATAAAAAGCACACCAAAATCATCCACATATAAAGTTTGACTCAATAAAGAAATGTCAACTTAAAATTCCCCAATAATTTCTTTTCACTAAATATTCATCAGTCTGCCTTAAACCTCCGAATGTAATGCAAGAATATAAAAGTTATTAAATATAAAAATTAAGTAATTTGTTGTTCTGTTACCCAGAGTATATAAAGGCATTATTGAAACTAGGTGCACAAGAGCCTACAAATGTGCTGATAGGCACTGCTTACAGAAACATGTGAACTGACCTCTTAAGACCCGAGCTGTTGAAATCATTATCTTGTTTTTCTGGAACTGCCACAGCTGACATTCAATTATTCTCCAGACCACAAAAATCTTCTCCAAAACACAACAATATCTAATAAATTAAAAACGAATTGCTTTTTTCCTAAACATGCCACCACCTCCTCCTTTGAATATGACATAACTTCAAAGCTACAAAAAAAAAGGGTTTTATTATTTTAAGGATACAGCATCCAGCTATTGTACATTTTGAGGCATTAAACTGTTAAAATTAACACATATGGAAAATGAAAAATATTTTTACAATATGTATAAAAAATATTTCTACAGTATATTGGAAATCTCCCAAGACTTACAGATGTAGTCAGAGGTTTACATCCACTCATTGTGGGCACAAATGTCACAGTAATGTGAATTTTTAATGGTTTATTTAAACTGTTTACATTTATTTAGCATTTTCTCTAATCCACAGGGCCAAAAGTATACATACAGGCTCAAATATATATCCGCCCCTAGTATTTGGTTAAATGTTCTTTAGCAAGTTGCACCTCAACCACATGTTTTTTTGATAGCCAAGCTTCTGGCATAGTCCTGGCTGCATTTTTGACCACTCACCGTAGCAGAACTTGTAGAGTTCATTTAAATTGGTTGGTTTCCTGGCTCAAACCTGACATTTAAGCATAGTCCATAAATTTTCAGTAAGGTTGAAGTTGAAGCTTTGAAAAGTTAATTCCAGAAGCTTTATGTTAGCCTGTTTTTATCCATTCCAGAACCAGTTTAGATGTGTGCTTGGCATTATTGTTGGAACACCCAATTGTCCAAGTTTCAACCATCTAGCTGTGGATTTAAGGTGAAGTTGAAGCATTTCTTCATTATTTCACCTACTTTGTGCAATGTACTGGTGTCACAGACCACCAGAGCTGGGAAGTAACGAAGTACAAATTGCTGTACTTAAGTAGATTTTTCAGGTATCTGTACTGTCAAGTTTTTAAACCTTTCTTCAGCTCCTGCCAAAACTTGAAAAAGGCTGGTGCCACACAAAAGGATGCTGGGACAACTCAACTCAATTTTAGGTGCTTTATTGTCTTTTGATGTAGTTGCAAGCTTTAGAAGCAGTGGCAAATCGGCAAGTATATTAATAGTTGAGTAGGGGTGAGTAGGTTGATAACCTTTAAACAGACAAATATACAGTATATTAACCATCACAAACTGTAACAAAGTCACTGCACTATAAACAAGATTTGTTTTAACCAGTGTGGTTGATAAATGTACTATTTTAGCATGATATACAGTTAACTTTAACTACACATTTAAATATTTATTGCATTTTTAATCAAATGTCATCATGAACTACTGTTCAGTGCCAAACAATTAATGGTTTAAATATTATTTTGTCACTATCATCACTTATTTTAACTTAACAGTGCAGGCAATTCATTTAATGTAGACAACATACATTAAACCAAACTTTAACCTTATAAATCCATATAGAAATAGTCTCTATTTAAATAAATATTCTACCATACCAGTGGTGTGTTTTGTGGGAGCTGTGAGCCGATGGTCCTTGTCCTTAGTTTGAATGAAACAGTGAGAAACAGTAAGATGCACAGGTGAATGGAATTATCCACTGAGAGCTAGTGAGAGGGAGGCAGGGAATGGAGTGAAAGGAGCGCTTGCTTCACTGTGAGGTGCGCTGCGGGCGGGTGGGGAATGAAACCAGTTTGAACCTGGCTT
This sequence comes from Apistogramma diplotaenia, assembly GCA_015052665.1. Lineage (NCBI taxonomy): Eukaryota > Metazoa > Chordata > Actinopteri > Cichliformes > Cichlidae > Apistogramma > Apistogramma diplotaenia. The sequence continues at coordinate 143 of VOQJ01027123.1, read as the reverse complement.
GTCTTGACAGTGGCACAGATTCAGTGGATTAAAACCTTTAAGAGGAGAGTCTGAACAGTAATAAATCATACAGTATTATATGGATCAGGCATCGTCTTTCTGTTTGCTGGTGTTTTCTTTAGTTGCTGTGCATTTGGCCCTTC
>VOQJ01027112.1:6601-20840 GCA_015052665.1 Apistogramma diplotaenia | reverse complement strand
GGGGGGGGGGGGGGGGGGGGGGGGGGGGGGGGGGGGGGATGCTGAGCTCTGATTCTGTTGAAAATAATGAGGGTGGAAGGCTCTTCCAGTGGGGTGCTGCTGTACTGAGCTTGGAGAACCACATGCAGCACATCCACCTACACCTCTCTAATGCATCGCAGCAAGGCACACAGAGCCTCACTACAGTCAAAACAACATCCCCTTATGTGTGCAACAAACACGCTGCTGACAACTTTGAGGCGGCTTTTGATGGCAAGCTCATTCGCGAGATAATAGACAATTATATCTGAGCAGAGACCCTTAGAGCAACGTGTTCTATTAAGACCTAAAGCCTGTTCACCAACAAAGTAGGCTTTCATCCCTCGCACTGAGCCGAGAGAGGTGATGATTGAGAGGGTGCGCAGGAGAGATGAAAGGACGAGATTAAGAAGAGAAAAAACAAAGATTGAAGGGGAGGGGGGAAGGATATGTTAAGTGTCCTTGCTTACTCTCTCTGCTGGATGCCCGTGTCGGAGCAGGCTATGTAGAGGAGTTTCAGGGCTCTGGCAGCTCTGGGTGGTGGACTGTGAAGAGCAGGAGAGCTGTCGGAGCTCTCGGCCCCGACACGAGTCTCTGGGACTGATGCTGTGATGGAGTCGCTGTTCAAGAGCCAGAGCTGCAGGGGGAGCAGACAGGTCACTTAACACTTGAGACAATTTAACACAAGATAAAAATACTTCTTTATTCCGTATGGCAACAAGGTTTTAAGTACCTGTGTAATTCAAAGGTTTCTACTTCAACACTATTATTCATACCAAGGCACAATAAGGGGAGAAAAGAGTGGGAAACATTGTTGATTTTGCAATCATTTTCCCCCTCATCTGGAATATGCTTCTTTTCAGCCCAATTTCACACAAGATTAATTATACTATTACTGCCATCCTGAGTTTCAGTGATGAGTTTCAATATGCTACAGTTTAAAGTCTACCAAGAACACAAGCAGAAAACCGGACATTTTGATTGTGAAAACGGTCCAACTCAAACATCAGGTAAAACTGAGAAAATACACTTAATAATAAACCCTTTAACACGTCATCTAGATCTACAACTTAGTCCATGCACTTCCACCAAAGAAGACTGATGCCACAGAATTACCAGAGGAACTATGACACTGCACCGACAGTGTTTCTGGAGAAGAGGAAAAAGTGTCCTTGTGCAAGACAATAAACCCCAAAAATGGCAAACTAGTGCCTTGCATGATGTTTTGATGGATGGTGAACTGACTGCAATATGCATTATACTGCAAAGGTATTCACTCCGCCATCCAAAATCATTGAATTCAGGTCTTCCAGTCACTTCCATGGCTACAAGCACCTAGCATGCAGACGTTTCTGCAGGCATTAGTGAAAGAATGGGTCGCTCTCAGGAGCTCAGTGAATTTCTGCATGGTACTGTGATAGGATGGCAGCTGTGCAACAAATCCAGTTGTGAAATTTCCTCACTACGAAATATTCCAGTCAGCTGTTAGTGGGATTACAACAAAGTGGAAGTTATTGGAAACAACAGCAACTCGGTTGTATAGGCCATGTAAACTCACAGAGTGGGGTCAGTGAGGCTCATACTGCGCAGAGGTCACCAATTTTCTGCAGAGTCGATCGCGACAGACCTCAAAACTTCATGTGGCCTTCAGATTAGAACAGTGTGCAGAGAACTTCGTGGAACGGTTTCCACCATCCACCTTAGTTCCAGTGAAAGGAACTCAATGTTTCAGCATACCAAGGCATTTTGGACAATTTCACAAGAGCACGAAGCAGGAACATAAAGACATGGATGAGTGAGTTTGGTGTGGAAGAACTTGACTGGCCCGCAGAGTCCTGACCTCAACCCCAAAGAACACCTTTGGAATGCATGAGAGCAGAGACTGTGAGCCAGACCACTGTCCAACATCACTGTCTGACCTCACAAATGCGCTTCTGGAAGAACGATAAAAAATTCCCATAAACACTCTGAAACCTTGTGGAAAACCTTCCCAGATGAGTTGAGAAGAAGCTTTCCCAGAAGATCCTACAGCTAAGGGTGGGCTGACATCAGATTAAGAACGTCATGTCACTCAAGTTCATGCACGTGAAAGGAGGCGAGTGAATACTTCTGGCAATATAGTGCCTTTCTACTACAAGTCTCATTCACTCAATAACACACATTTTATTTAAGCATTTGTATCTAATATTCACACAATCAAACTCCAATGGATGCATTGGGGGAGACGCTGGGCTCAGCATCTTGCCCAAGGACACTTGGACGTGAGCTGGAGATAAATCCGCCGACGTTCCAATTGGTGGACAGCCCACTCTGCCACCTGAGCACAGCCACCCACTAATAAATGCTACCATTTAAAAACACCAAACACGGGCCACCGAAGCTCAACTACTCTTCAATCACAGGCAATGAGGCTTCTGCACCCCCTTTAAGAGCTGGCCATATTTCTGTTTCTTAAATAACCGAGTACTCTACTATTTCTATCAAGAACTCATTTATTTTTCTGTTTATGCTGGCTGGTTCTTACCAACAGGAAGGCTTTTCCATCAGGAGTCTGGACCGAGAAGTGGAAGGTATTCAGCGAGTTAGCCAGCTCCAGCAGTCTGGCTGCCACGGTCCTCTCCACAAACAGAGATCTGTCCAAAAGACACAATGTTCACTCATTTACATATTCTGTCTAGAAAGGGCATTCGAATTCTAGTCACTTCATATAATCATGTACAGGCACTCACAGGAAAACAGATCGGAGCAAACTATCCTTGGAGAATGTGACACTGCCAAGGGTTTTTAAAAAAACGTGTCCGGTACAAGTTGGTTTTTATGATACCATTAATCAAATAATCACGAGGAAGAGACTGGAAACAGACGCTTGTGCGTAGATTTTTAAATTATTCAAAATGGGTACAGTGGGAGATGTGGATATTAAAATGTTTAATTCAGACCTACACTGTAATTATTTCTGAAGAAGCCCGAACACGGCGCTGATATGCCTCATTCCCCCGCAAGACCGGGCAAAATCCAATCAGCGGTGTGTCAGATATTTGAGACAAACATACAAATGGATCTGAACTGATTTATAGTCTGATTTTATTGTGAAGGACTAAAAATATCCAACAGCAGTCACAATGATGAAACTAGAGAACGACAAGTGATTGTGAGACCTTTTCTCCTGCCCACCACCCCATAACCAAAAAGAAGCCAAAACATTTATTTATTCTCTTGTAAAAATATGCTATTTAAAAGCAACGGATGCCTGCTAAAATGACAGGAAGCTCGGGAGTAAAGCTGCGCTGGCACCAACAAATGTTCTGTCGAAACGCAGCGCGTGCACGTGAACAGAACTTTGGCACCCGCGGGACCTTCGTATGGAAAGCTTGGATTCAAAACCTGCCTGTTAAGTGGAGCTTCTGGCTTTCTGTCTCCCACAGCGGGCTCCGCCACCACCTGTGTGATGTACAGTTTCAGCGTCTCTGGAAGATACCACAGGGAGAGGAGAGGGGCTCTCATGTGCTTCCTGAAACGCTGCTTATTTATAAAAATCTGTTAAAGAGTCGTCCCTACCTGGTGCGACGGCCTCGCCGAGCACTGACGAACAGCTCGCGCAGGAGATGAGGGCCAGTCTGCGGCATGGTTTCTGTGCACACAGCAGATAAGATGCAGAAAACGGATCACCACAACCCGCCGCCACCTTAAACCCGGCAGCTTTAAAATCAATAGCTGCTATAAGCTAGTTTGGAAGATAGAAAGGGAGGTGAGACAAAGAGTAGCAGGCAGATTGTTTTAGTTTTAGTCATGCAGAGAGCTGCGCCTGCTTTGAGCCTGTTGTGTGGAGAATGACTAATGGAAGAAGGGGGGGGGGGAATCAATCCTCATCTACACAGTCTGACTTCATTGTGTCCAAGAAGAGAGTGTGTGGGGGGACTATACAATGAATCCAACCTGCTCCCAAAAGAAATAAATTATTCATCTATTAATCTCTTTTAATTTAGTACTAATGGCAAAAACCTTGTTTCCCTTCACCTTTGGATCTTGGCTGTCCTCTGTGCCCACAGGACTCGCTTCCTCTGTCAGAGTCTGCGCGCAGCTGCCGTCTCGGGGCAACAGGACGAAGGAGTCGCCCAGTAAACAATCTTCGGCTCGGGGCAAGAGCTTCTTGTTAGCGAACGGATCCGGGTGGCAACACCAGTCGTCCACGATGGCGTTCCAGTTACCATTAGGGAGAGGAAGAACCCGCTTAAACACTCTGAAGAAGAGCCAAAACAAGGGGGGGGGGGGGCAATTAGTGTTATTGCCCAGCGATTTTCAGAAGCTGTGCTAATTGGTTCTTGTTGCAGTGTGTTATCTCTCAATAAGCACAGAGTTCCCCGAGAGCCAGGAAGAAAAATCGAAATACAAAAAGAGCATAATTAGATTTTTTCTTTTAAATAAAGCAGCAGAGACTTGGGAGGGATACTGTGGGTCATCCCAGCTACATTTCCATTTTTCCAGGAGTTTCTTAAAATGTAGTCTTACTGAGTCAAACCCAGTGTGACATCTTCGCCCTGAAAAACCACTGAAAAGCCTCAGCGCAGCTAAAATATATATGTGAAACAGCAGTACACTTTATTTAATAATTTAAAACATTAAAATCACTTGGAGGCAAAATGAATAACACTGATCCATCATGTTACAATACAACGTTCTGCTGGGGAACCTTTGGCACTGCCAGGTACCACCCACCTCTCGCAAAGCAGCACAAGCACCACCCGCCCATACCAAAAGCACTTACTGATGCTAGCAGCATCTTCCAGCAGCTCAAATAATATGAGAAAGACCTCAAGGCGCCGACCCAGTTTCCAAACGTGCTCCAGAACAAGCTTGAGCCACGAAGAAACTAAGCCGCCACCCACAGGATGAAAGGTTTGGCCTCTAGCTGCACAAGGTGCAACTACACCACCTGCTAGTCATCGCCCAGACTGGAGTTTCAGTTTCTATATTTGGAAAGGGTGGCGCAGCTAAACTGTATGGGTCCAGTACACAGCCACAGACATCTGCTAATAAGTAAGAGAATAAAAGAAACCTGGAATTTCACCACATAGCAAGTCATAATAATAACTCCAATAAACTGAACATCAGAAACACGATGGAAAGATGCCGTTTGGCGACTCAGCTCCACCTGTCACACGCTCCCCTAACTGCAGTATCCACATGGATGAGTTATAAAGTAATCTCGCCCCGCCTTCATTTTGCAGAGTTTTCAAACTGGGGCTAATAATTTACAATAATTATCACTTCAACTAAACATGTTTCAGTTCACTGCACGAGTGGAACACCACATTTACCTGCATTTCTAGCGACTAAAGGCTCCCGTCTGCCCACTAGCTCGTCCGCTCCTGTTTGGTGCTGGACTGGTCGGATATGTACGTGTAGAATGAGAACGTGTGGTCATTAGATGCACTTAATATCAAGATAAACTCTGCACCTTTAACAGAATTATTGCTTTCATTTAATTCCAGCCGTGTTTAATGCGATGCAAAGACCTTCAGGAGGCCCGTCCAACCATTAACACCCGAGCGCAGCCTTATAGAGTGATGTGGAAATCACTGGAAATGTGGAAATGATAAATTTCATCTTGCTCTGAGTACTTCCCCTGATGTTTCTACTTTTGCCTAGACCTTGCTGAAGCGAAAAAAAAAAAAAGTATATATATATATTTCTGGCAACTTTTAGTGAGTTACAGCTGAGAAACATAGCCTGAGGGCAAGGGTCTCCATAATGCAGCTACTGCAATTTTCAGCATGTCACACTGCTGACCAGAGAAAGCTACAAGGCAGTAAGAACAATACCGCTGTCCAGTCGAACCACCTCAAGGTAACAAACACAATTGTGTTTTAATGGCTGGTGCAGACCTTTACGTCACGCAGACTCTATAACTCTAACCCAGTCAAGCTGTCAGCCGTGCTCTCCGCCGAGGCTCCCATCCATCAATTTTTCTCCCTCTGAATATCTGCTCCTACAGCTGGGTCACGCCGGCCATAAAGAATCGCTCCTCTTCCTACACGGGACAGAGTAAATAAAACCCATTTCCACCGATGCCCTTCCTTGTCCCGTCTGCTCCTCACCTGTCCTCGAGCAGCCGAGTCGTGCAGCCCTGGCAGTAGAAACAATACGCTTCTTTGGCCCGAAGTGTCTCAATCATGCTGCCAGAAACGTCTGCGGAGGGGCAAAAGACAAAAACAAACAAACAAACAAACAAACAAATGAGGTGGATTTGGTGAGGTGGTGTAACCTTCTACTACTCAGCACAAAATCGATAAAACACCTCGGTGGTTACGGCGGCTGGATAGCGAGCGAGCGATCGGTCTGGGTTTGATTGGACTGTCACTGACTGGCCTCAAGCGTCAATTTCTGTTACAACGACAAAAACAAACAAAGTGCCAAACGATGGAGTTTGGGGGTGTTGCGCAATGACTCTGGGGTTTGCTTTAGATGAGCCCGTTAAAGGGAGTGTTCCCGTGCCTGATGATTAGTTGCCTGTGGGCTGTCAAGGATCCTGAGAGGAAAATTTACACCTTCACTCTCTCAGCTGACCAAGTGACTCAGCCCAATTAAATCAGAATAGACAGCAAGGCTCTAAATAGCTACCAAAAGACTTTGTACTCGTCTTGGCACAGAGGAGCGCAGCTACTCAGAGGGAGGTCGTCCCGAGCGTTACCTTCATCTGCGCTTCGCTCAGCGCTGATGCGCAGTCTGAAATGAAGCTCCTCTCCGCAGGATTCTCCCGCGGCTGTCGGAATGCAGGATCCCTGCTCGTAGGTGACTCCTGCCGGCAAAGTCAGGCACAGCTCCCCTCTGGGAGTCCGGACGTAGAGGGAGGAATCTCCACTTGTCACGGCCACATCTGCAGGAGTCTTGGCCACATCTTTCCTGGAGGAAAAAATGGTTTCGAATAAAGTCAAAATGTTTGGCCTTTTGTTTAGGCTAGCACCACCATTATCCCTCTACATCCATCACAGCGACAGCCCATATTAAAATAATTAGTTAGCGAGTTTAAAAAATGTATTTTCCAAGTAAAAACTTGGGGCAGTTGCTTTCCTCATTTATTCTTTAAAGGGTAAAACAATAAAAATGCTACTTTCATTATATCAATAGCTGCTTTCAGCTTTCAAGTGTCAGATAATAACAAAAAAAAAAGAGTCTAAATGATTTCTTTCTTGACTTCTAACTAACAATAATCCAAGACATTATTATTGTTATGATATATAAAGCAAAGACAACAAGCAAATTCTTCCACTGGAGCAGCTTTAACTATAAAAACCTCAGCATTCTTAGCGAAGGACTGGTGTTATTTGTTGATTACCAGTTAGATTTATTAATTACTGGCACTTTTTAACCACTGGATTAAAAATGAACACGTACTTAAGTACATGAAACCTTATTTGCTAATTTAAAATATTGTCATTACAATTCTGGTGATGTGAAGGGATCTTTTTTTTTGTATGAAAGAAAAACTGCAAAGGCTGGCTCTTGTTGTGCCCTCTGTTCTTGTCACATAATGTACAATAAATAAAGCATCCAGTCAGTTCCCCACAAACTTCACACAATCCTGCATAAATGCATTTTGCAAGTCTGAAATTAGCCTCATGCATCACAGTGATTAATGAGCAAACCTTTGTTGCACAACAAAAGCTGCTTTTGTTTTTTTAATGTCAGGTACTTTAAGTGAAGAAATACATATTAAGTAGTACAGTTAGGAACTATTACTATTAACACTAGTGCAATAATAAACAATAATAATTATAATAATACATTTTTAAAGTGAAAAGCAGAAAATTTCCTCACTTATATGGATATACATGCAAACATTTTATTCCATTTTTTCTTTAGAACTACACATTGGAGAGTGGGAAGCTCTGCTGTTCACAGGGCTGCACGGTGCTACATAATGTAGTTCTATGTAGAAGTAGGTTATAGAGCTGCCTGTCCACTGTTATTTCAACACTATGAAAGACAGTCAAGGACAAGAGCTCATATTGCTGCGTCACCAACCCCATCTAGTGGCTTTGTAGGTGTACTTTACTGAGTAAGGTCAGGTCACTGCAGTAAAGGATGCTTGTGCTTATAGCAGAGGTAAACATCGGCACAGATGTGGCACTGAGACACGTAGCCCCAGTGTGCCCAAGCAAAGCACTTAGATCAGAGTACTGTCAGGAAAAGTCACCTCTTTCCCAAGTTTTCAGGGTTTGGAAAGTGAAGCAACAGCTTCACAATTCAGTTCATAGACACATGATGTCACACCACTCACGGTGAATGAGAGGCACTGACGCCCATCATCACTGGATGAAAGCATGTATAGCATTAGTGGTGTAATGTAACACGTTTACTCGAGTACTTCACTGACGTTTTAATTTTATTTGTGCTTTAAGTATTTCTATTTTACGCTGCCTTCTATCAATACCCCACAACATGCTGAATTTATACTTTGTACCTTGAATCCGAAAGCTTTAGTTACCGATTTTAGAATATGAATCCATTAACGTATACAGGGCAGCGATAGACACAGTGATACAGTGTCGCCTCACAAGGTTACTGGTTTCACCCTCCTGGTCAATTGGAGCCTCCATGTGGAGTTTGCCTGCTTTCTCGGTGCCTATGTGGGTTCTCACCAAGTAACTTCCTCCCAACAGTCCAGTGACGTGCTACTGTAATTAGGCTAACTGCTGGATTTGAGAGTGTGTGGTGGACAGGGCAGGGTGTACCCTGCCTCTACGGCAACTGGGACAGACTCCAGCACTCTAATATAAGCATATCAAATAAAACGTTAGCTTTTCGCTTTGAAATCATATGAACGTACGATGGCAAACAGTAGAACTATTCAATTAGAAGAAACTCAAAGCTAGTGCGATTTGATACTTTTCTACGTTTATGAGCTACACTGAGCAAATTTTTTTCTGTTGTAAAATTTCATTTAAATTTGTATAAATTCAAAAAGTAGCAAACGTTAGAGTTTGAAATATCCCAATGACACCACAAACTACACTTAGCCTGCCTGCTCTCGGCTGCAGCCTCATCTAAATTAGCTGATGCTAGCTAGCCGTGTTCTGGCCAAAGATGCAGACACTTCTAATTCCTCCGTACTCGCGATATCTGCTACATATTTACCCCACAATAAGAAGTCCACTCTGAAGCCTTTTCCTCAGCTCCAAGAAGACTCCAACTCCATGTGTTTTGGCTGGCATCTCGTTTGCCATTCAGTGGGATGTTCGGAGAGAATCCAAGAGAGATGATAAATTTATCAGAACTGGAGCGCGGTTGGGTTGGCTTTGCTCAGAAACACATCCAAAGCAGAACAAACACAAAAACACATCTGTCTGGTCTAACAATCTGAATCTATGGGATTTGCGTTTCTCTGCGGCGTGACGAGTCCGCGCGTGGAAAGTACGAAAGAGCAAGAGGAATATCCGGCAAGAATTTCAAAATAAAGGTTAGATTCAATTATCAGTTTATTGTGTGATTTGGGAAACCATGTTTAAGATGATGACCTTTAGAGGTCAGGTCACCACAGCGGATCATCATCTGCCTCCATCTCACCATAACCCTACCCTCTGTCACACCACCCCTGTGCATCCTCCTGTGGGGGTCATCCTCTTTTCCTCCTGTCTTGCCGCTCCATCTTCAGCATCCTCTGTCCAGTATATCCACCATCCCTCCTCTACACATGTTCAAACCGTCTCAGCCTTGTCTCTCTAATTTTGTCTCCAAACCGCTCAGCCTTAGCCATCCCTCTCATGTTCTCATTTCTAATACTGTCCATTTTGGTCACTCCCAAAAAAAATTCTTAGCATCTTCAGCTCTGCCATCTCCAGCTCCATATCATATTTTTTGTTAGTACAAATCATTCATCATAGTAGGTCTGAGATCTTGTAAACCTTTCATTTCTTGCTGCTATCCTTCTGTCACAAATGCTTTTTCTGACTTTCATTCCTCTTCTCTCCAGTGCATAACTGCACCTATAAAGGCTCTCTTCCACCTGCTCCCTACTCTCACTACAGATCACAATGTCATCTGTGAGCATCATAGTCCACGGAGACTCCTATCTGATCTCATCTGTCAACCTGTCCATCACCACTGCAAACAAGAAGGGACTCAGAGCAGATCCCTGATGTCATCCCACCCCCACCTTGAACTCATCTGTCACTCCTATGATGGTGCAATAATCAGCTGCATTTTCAGACAGTTCCTGCTCCTGTAGATGAGCTGCAGTTCCACCATCTTGAACTGTAAGTAGTTGTTGTTGTGCTCTGCAGCCTCAAAGATCTGATCATAGCAGCACATGCACCAGCAGCAAACCTGCAGTAGGAAAGCAGGAAGCTCAAAGGATGTGATTGATCTTTCAAAGCATATAAAATTGTATAAAACTGATCTCAGGTGGTGTCATTCTTACGGTGGATAAAAAAAAATGCCAAAATTAGTCCATAAAAGGGGAAGCACAGTGGCGTGGTGGTCAGCACTGATGCCTCACAGATTGAAGGGCTGGGTTCGGGACCACCTTGGTGGAGTTTTCCATGTTCTCCCCGTGTCTGCGTGGGTTTCCTCCCACAGTCCACAGACATGCATGTCCTGTGGTTAGGTTAACTGGTCACTAAGTTGGCCATAGGTGTGAATGGTTGTCTGTGTCTCTGTGTTGGCCCTGTGACAGGCTGGTGTACCCTGCCTCTCTCCCTATGACAGCTGGGATAGGCTCCAGCCTGCCTGCGACCCTGAACAGGGTGGATGGATAGTCAATAAATATACGTGGGTGTGCACACGAGCAAATCCTGTGAAGGAAACACTGTTTTTTAGTTTAAAGCTGACATCTGTGTAATTAATACAGTAACTTTAGGTCATCTAAGAGCATTATAATGTTAATGCACATATTTTTATAAGTGTTAAATACACATAACTAAAGTATTTAAATACTTCTAGTACATGACTCTTGCACAGTGACACTTCCCATGTTGCACCACTCGTATTGCTGCACGGGGCCCTAAATGTCACGCCCAGTGATTTCTCAGATGACTTTCAATACTGTATGTAATTGTTTCTCGTCGAATTTCCCCGTGACTTCTTTCGTGCACCACCGTTTTTTCCTCGACACTGGAAATATCACCGAGCATTCGATATGTGTTTTAAGGACAACTCTGCTTCCCTGTCAGTCTGATTAATTTGTTGTGAGCTTCTCTTTTCAGCCACTTAAAGTTGCTAAATGACTCATTAATGTGCTACATGTGTCTGCCTTATCTGCTGTATTACATGCCTCTTGTTAAATTAGTGTTTTCCTCACTCTTCGTTTAGTTTGTCGTAGTGGTGCTTTGCTGTGGTTGCAGCGGCAGCTGGTGGAGGTTGCAGTGACCTTGCCGTAGCTTGCTTTGTCTCGCCCCGCGCTCCTCCGTCACGTTAGCTAGTTATCAGTCGGACACAACGGGCTCCCTGAACCAGGCAACGTTATTAGAGTGTCTGACAATGATACCCTGTCCCACTGAGACTTCCCAGCAATCACACATACACACATACACACACTGGTGGAAAGAAACCCTCGGCACTCTGGGTATTGTCCACAGATCACAGGCGTAGGTGAGTTGTTCTTTTTAATTAATCATTTGTCCTTCAAACAGGGGAAAGTTTCAGTGCCGTAGATAATTAGGTCCCAGAGTCGGGCGGCGGCAGAGCCAGTAGCCACCTGCTGCCTTTGTAGCGCTAATCTTTGTCTTGTAGGAGCGTCGTCCCCGAAGACGCCGCGGCTACGCACGCCGAATGAGCAGAATGAGAAAACACCTCTGAATCCCCACACGATCCTGCTCCTCCTCCTCTTCTTTCTTCTTTTCATTCTGTTTGTCTTCTTTTTCCTCTCTACATTCTCTCAGACTCCCTCTGCTCGTCCTCCTCCTCTTCTTCCTGTAATCTTTTACTTGTTCTTATTCCCTCTACTCCTCCTCATCCTTTCACTTCATTTGCTGCAGAACTTGCCCCCTCCTCCTCCTGATCATCTCTTCTTCTTTTCATCCTTTAATTCTTTTCTCCCAGTTTCTGCTCTTACAGCTCCTCTCCCTTCTCTTCTACCTCTGTCCACGGCCCATCCTCCTTTCCCTTCGTTTGCTCTCCGACTTGTCTTTTTGTGTCCTCTCTTTCTTCCTCCTTCTCATCTTCTGCACATTTCTGTGTTTTATACATTTTTCCTTCATCTAGCTTCTCCTCCTCCTCTCCTTCTGCTGCTCCCTCTGCTTCTCCATTTCATTTTCATCTTTTCTTTTCTTCCTCTACTTGTGCCTCTTCTCTTTCTACTTCTCTTCCCCTTACCTCCATTTCTAGTGCTTTTCTAATTTCTCTATTTTTACTCATCAACTTTTCTCCTGTTTTTCTTTTAGTAAAATTTTGTTGCTCTCACTCCCTTTGTTCCCTTTTTTGATCCATCTCTAACCCTTCTCTTCATCACCCGTCCTTTCTCCTTTCAGTCTTTTTTTTCACTTCTCACCCACTGTTCCATCTTCTGGCTCTTTTTCTTTTTCTTCCTCCTCCAGTCGTCTTCCTGTTCTTCTTCACGTGAACCCCCTCTCCTCCTTCCCTCTCTTCCTGTGTCTGTTCTCCCTTCATTCATGCAGAAATTGTTTAATTGCAAACAACCTGTGCGTGTGTGTGCGTGTGTGTGTGTGTGTGTGTGTGTGTGTGTGTGTGTGTGTGTGTGTGTGTGCCAAAATGAAAGGAGGTGTGTGTGACAGTGAATGTGATATCTCAAGTGAGTGAGTGTGTGTATGCATGCAGAAACTAATCCCATTAATTCAAAGAGAATAACAAAGACGGAGGGAGAGAGGAGGGTGGGGGTCCAGCTCCCCTATCATTTGTCTGTCCTCCCTCTCTTGCCTTCCCTCTCTCCCTCCATCATCATTATTCTCCGTCAGATCGGCTGCTGTTTTCCTCGAGGAGCGACTGGTGGTGGGATGGAGGAAAGAAGAGGGAGGGGGCGGAGATGAAGATTTGTAGCTCCTCCTGGGAAGCTCCATGTCGTTTCCTTTCTCTCCTTCCCATTCTCCTTTTCCTCCTTCCCCTTTTGTTTTCTCTCCTTCCTCAGATCTCTCTGTCACACTCTTCCCTGTGACATTTCACTTCCTTCACTCTTTCTCCCACTTCTCTTTGATACTGTACCTCCTTTACTTTTTGTCTTTTCCTTCTCCCATGTCTCATCTCCTTCATTTCTTTTTTCTCTTCCTCTTTTCTCTCCCTTCTCTGTCCTTTTCCTGCTATTCTTTTATTTTCTTCCTTCCTCTCGTCCATCTCTTAATTTCCCCACATCTTTTAATTTTCTGTTTTTTTCATTTGCTTCATCTCGTTTCTTTTTCGTTTTCATCCATAAACTGTATTTTTCTTCTTTTTCTTCTTATTTTTCATCACTCTGCTCTTTTTTATTACTTCCCTTTTCTCCTTCTTTCATCTTTTCCCACTCTTTTTATACCGCTTCCATCTTCTTTTTCCTATCATTTAATTAACTTTATATTTCTCCAGTTATTTTATTATATTTTTTATATTTTATATATATATATCTCCTTTCCTTTTCCTAAGTTTGTTTTCCTGAATGTTGTCCCTTTGCTTATACTCACAGTATATTTTTTCTGTTGTCTCTTTTCTTTTTCACTTGCTTTCTGGTTAGACTTCACTTTCCTTTCTCCATTTTTACTCCCTGCTTCCTCTTTTTCTCCCTCTGTGGCTCCCCCCTCAGCTCACCGCTGTCTTCCTCTTCTTTCACTCTTCTGTTAGTATTTTTCTTAAATGTCTTCTTTTCTCTCTTTTTTTCCTTTTTACCACCACATTCAAATTTCTATTTCTCCCATCTTTCCCTTCCTCCCTCTTCATTTCCTCCTCTTTCCACCCCCACTCTTTTCCTCTCCTTTTCCCCCTCACTCCCTTCTTCCCTCAATCCCCCCCCCCCCTTCCACCCTCCTGTCTTCCTCTCTTCAAGGACGTTTATATTATAAAGGATGAATTTGCATATTAATTCATTTCTTTCAATTTTTTCAGATTAGACGTTGTCAACACGTATCAGTGCTGATCAAACCACCATGTCCACCAGAGACCTGACTATGTGCATGCACAAGTGTGTGTGTGTGTGTGTGTGTGTGTGCGTGTGTGTGTGAGTGTGTGTGTGTGTGTGTGTGTGTGTGTGTGTGTGTGGGTGGGTGTTGCTAGGATGACATGGATGTGTATGCACAAATGG
>VOQJ01027106.1:0-10936 GCA_015052665.1 Apistogramma diplotaenia | reverse complement strand
GGGGGGGTGGTTTGTTGTTTACCGTGTGGCGGAGGGTCGCGGTGGGGGTGGGTGGGAGTGGGGTTGGGGGGGGGGGGGGGGGGGGGGGGGTTCCAATGATGCACCGAGTGTTTCTTTATATTCACTTCTTTACTCTGTTTATTTCCCACTCTGTATTTAATCATTACTTATTATTAAGCCCCAACGGTCACAGCAGATGACTGCCCCTCCCTGAGCCTGGTTCTGCTGGAGGTTTCTTCCTGTTTAAAGGGAGTTTTTTCTTCCCACTGTCACTAAGTGCTTGCTCATAGGGGGTCGTTTTGACTGTTGGATTTTCTCTGTAATTACTGTACAATTTAAAGTTCCTTGAGGTGACTGTTTGTTGTTATTTGGCGCTGTATAAATAAAACTGAATTGAATAATGTTCCCATGTTTGGTGAGAAATACAGTAGCTGCTGGTAAGAACAATTCGGTGTATTTAATTTTTTAAATGTTTCTTAAATTTTTTTCACAAGCTGTGAAACGTGAATAAACGTCATATGTCAGTGCTCCTATTTAACTTCACACTCAAACAACAGCTGCCGACTGCGCATGATCAAGTGGGTGGATTTGACAGACGGCAAAACCACACGAGGAATGCATATCTCGCGAGAATTTCATTCGTGTCCTTGCTAAGTCCGAAATGGGGTACTGGGACATCCCCGAAGGCACAGACTGTGTGGAAAAAACATGGATTACCACCAAACTGGCCACGGCTTTGGGTAACTATCATCGGTGATATAACAGTTACGATAGCGATGAATAAGGAGTGTTATGCAGGGCCGTCAAAGCAAGCCGTTTGTGTGCGGGGCTAGCAATGCTTTGAACTCGCAGGCGAAGACTGGCGTAACAAGCTGCAGTCAGTGTTTTCCTCAGTCACAGTCAAGCAGACTTGTTCCTTAGGAGTGCGTTTGCTTCAGCTCAGCAGATCATCACTCAAACCAGGTTTATAAAATCATTTATCTTAGAATTTAAAATGCGCTGAGATGGGGCTGAGTGATAAAACAATGAAGATAATTATCGCGAAATGACTTTTTCTCGATATAAAAATGAGACATGGCCAATATTCGGACAGACAACACAAAGGACCAATAGCAACGAGCTTAACTCGGCGCCGAACCAATCGTGGCTGGAGTAGATGTAGAGCTTGGTCAAGTTAGGTTGACCCACAGAGCGCTGGAGAGTTAGCCGGGTTCCGATGGTTCAGTGTGTGTTTTTGTGTAATATATTTGAACATTAGTAAATAGGCTGTAGGGATTATACAAATGAATTACCCGTTTCTCAAGCGTCTTTATGACTTTTCTATATTATAATGAATCCACATCTCTCCTGAAAAATACATTTTTTTTACCCGGATAAATAAAGAATATAAAAAAGTCAAAAACCGATTGCAGCTTCTACATTGTAACATGAAGGCTCTTTCTGGGTCACAGTTACTTGATATCACTCAGAGAAGCATTTGAGAGATTATAGGCCAATAAATTATTAACAGCACTTGAAACACTGACTTTTTGGCACACAAGCACCAGCACACGTGCAGCAAACAAGGGAACATGAAGGTCACATGAACATTAGCTGTCTGCCACCGTCTTCAGCACTGGCTCCAGCTGTTGCTGCTCCCACAATGTTTAGTTGTTAATCTGTATTACAGTAATAAGATCAGTATTAACTGAGTCACTCTTTTCAGCAGCTGATCAATTAATTTCTCATCTTATTTATCCACTTTTTTATGCGGAAGCAACAGATGCGTCTGTCAGGGAGAAGCAGCCTGCTATTCGGCAAAACTTAGCGCACCTCCGGAGTGATCTGTCCTTGGCAGTGCAGGGGGGGAAATCACACCCTGACCCTGGAGTTATCCTTTCTTGCTGACTTATACCACTACTCGGTCTTCTGCAACCGTTTGCTAGTGGCTGCTAATAGCTGATCACGGCTGCACTCTCTTGCAAACTGCGGTGATGGCTAACAGCTTATGTTCTCAGTACCTCAGCCCGGCTCAGTGCCAGGCAATCAACTTCTAATTAGAACCCTGCTATGTCCAATTCAGGCTATTTTTTTTTTAAAACCACTGAGATATTTAGTTCTTCGTATTTTATTTCATTAATTTTATTTGGGTTGCTGTGGCTCAGGAAGCAGAGCACGTCACCTACTTCTATCTAAAGTTGTCGGTTCAGCCCCTGGCTGCTCCAGCCTGCATGCCAAAGTATCTTGGACAAAATACTGAACCCCAAGTTGCTCTCAAATGCATGTGTGAATAGGTGAATGAGGTATGATGTATAAAGTGTCTTGAGTGCTCAAAGTAGAGCAGAAAAACACTATATAAGAACTAGTCCATTTACCATGTTTGTTGTTTTTTACTATAACAAAGACATTTTCCAAGTTTGGCAGACAAACCAGTGTACTCCTAGCGTGGATCCCAAGCCTGGATAAATGGGGAGGGTTGCATCAGGAAAAGCCTCCGATATAAAAACTTGGCCAAATCAAACATGCAAATTGTAAAGAATGAGATTTCCACAGTGTCGGGGCCTCAGGTTAACAACGACCACTGTTGGTGCTGTTGGTCAGCAAGGTGCTGAAGAGAAAAGGGGAAGGTGTGTTAGAGGCAGGAGAGTAGGGACTCTGATAAAGGGAAGGAGTTGAGTAATACGATGGAGAGAAGGAAGTGTGACTGAGAGGATGCCCGAGGAAGGAAGAACAACAGTACAGGTACCCATTTTCTACAGAGGGATAAGCTGATGAGCTGTACCATGAAGATGTGTGAAAGTGCTGTAGAAGCCAGGTTCAAAACAGAGCAGATGATCAGTGAGCAGCAGCATGGCTTCATGCTGAGAAAGAGCTCTGCAGATACGGTTCTGCCTCTGAGAGTGTTGATGGAGTGTAGAGAAGGTCGGACAGAGTTGGAGTGCGTCTTTGTGGATCTAGAGAAAGCATATGATTGGGTGCCAAGAGAGGAACTGTGGTCCTGCATGAGGAAGTCAGGAATGGTAAAGAAGTATGTGCGGGTGGTGCAGGACATGTGTGATGACAGGGAGACCGCTTCGGGGTGTACGGTTGGAGTAACATTGGCTCAAGATGGGGTGGGATTACATCAGGAATCAGCTCTGACCAGCTTCTTGTTTGCAGTGGTCGTGAACAGGTTGACAGATGAGATCAGGCAGGAGTCTCCACGGGTTTGTTGATGATGAACGAGTTCTGGAAGATCAATCAGTCGTAGTTATTAATGTAGTTATTAAGTGAGATCGACTTCACACTGAAGGCTGGTCTCACTGCAACGTCTGCAACGTCTGTTTTCAAATTGTTGTAACGGCCGAAGATCCAGTTTCACCTGTAAAGTGGTTTGAACGACTCTACGCAGCACCAGAGTGCAGCACTTTTCTATTTATGTTTGCCACATCCAATATGGCGTCGATGTTGAAGCTCAGTTCAGAGCTCAATGCGGCTTCTACATATGGTTTGGAGATGATGGCACTAACAAAAGGTCGGAGGCGCAGTTGGAGGTGGTGGGGCTGAAAATGCTAACATTTTCACTGGGAGGAACCGAGAGGGACAAGATTAGAAATGGGCACATCAGAGGGACAGCTCAGGCTTGAGTAGTTTGGAGATGGAGTTAGAGCAGCAGGGCTGAAAAGGTTTGGACATGTGCAGAGGAGGAACTGTCAATATACTGTACTGGAGAAAAGATGATAAATATGGAGCTGCCAAGCAGGAGGAAAAGAGGAAGACTCCAGAGGAGGGTCATTGATGTCATGAAGGGGGACATGCAGGAGGGTTGGCTGAGATGGAGACAGATGATCTCCTGTGATGATGATCTCCCCTGAAGGGAGGAGCCAAAAGAAGTAGTAGGGATAAATAAATATGATCTTATTTTATCTGAACATTTTACTTGGAGAAAATGAATTTAAGTTCTTCGAGTCAGTTTTTCACAGTCAAAAGGTGCTTTGTGTCAATGGAAATTCAAATGTCAGTGTTGCCGTCAATGAACTTGTTCATTCAAGAAGGTCAAAACAGAACTGTGACTTTTTTGTTTGTATTTGTGTTTCAGGCCTGGTTGGTTCAGCTTATCACATCGTGGCATTCCCACCTGACTCTGCATTGGCAGCATTACAGAGGGCCACCAACTCAACAGTTACCATGGGTACATCTTTTGTTATTCAAACATCCACAAGAACTTTAAATATGGCCTATATCAAATCCAGCAGTCCAAAAGTCTAATTTATATCTCTCATCTGATGATAAATCTCTGATTGCATGTACCAGAATGTTTCCTGTATTACCGTATCCCAGCTGACAGTAGGCAGCGGTGCACACAAGGCAGGTGCACATCAGAGACAGCTGGCTCATTCAAAGGATGAAGTGGGTTAAACACCACCTTTAAGGGTTAGCTTGAGCCTAAGTGAGGGAAGTTTTACTTTAAATCTTTTAAATCTTTTACTTTGTATCTTTTCTGCTGGTTGCCATGGACATAAATCCAATCGAGAGCTTGCAGAATGCTACCAGGCTGTACTGTCGGTGTCCAGTCACGTGAATGAGTTTGAGCTGCTGACTTTTAGATGCCGTTACGATGATCGTGTAATGATTCTCACTGTTTTGTGGCAGCTACCATGGGAGCCATCTTTGGTATGGCAACATGTCTCAGCGCTCAGGCCCGTGACGCTCCAGATGACCCACTGAATTATTTTGTCGGCGGCTGTGCCACAGGAATCTTCCTGGGAGCACGAAGTAAGTATGAGTCCTGATAGAAGAGAGGAGACTAGAATACTTTATTTTATTGGGGGGTGGGGGAGCTTTTAAGGACAGAGTGTGATGTTCACTTTTATTTATACAGCGCCAAATCACAGCAAACAGTCGCCTCAAGGCGCTTTATATTATAAGGTAAAGACCCTACAATAATTACAGAATAAACCCAACAATCTAAACGACCCCCTATGAGCAAGCACTTGGTGACAGTGGGAAGGAAAAACTCCCTTTTAACAGGAAGAAACCTCCAGCAGAACCAGGCTCAGGGAGGGGCAGTCATCTGCTGTGACCGAGTGGGGCTGAGGAGAGAGAGGACAGAAGATGCCCTACCAAAGGATAAATATATTATAATTCAAAAATCCACAAGATCTTTCCATATCTGGTTTATATAATCTCTGAAACTTAAGTCTCTCTCCTTTAGATGAGTGGGATTTATTTCTCCTGCTGCTCCAGTAAAAATAATACAAAGTTTAGGAATTGTAGTCACTTCTGTCATGATAAACAGGTGATTCAGGTTTACGGATTATCATGTAAACACTGATTGGGTTTATTTATTTTTAAATTTTTTTGGCCTTTCATGGCTTTATTGATAGTTGGAGAGAGACGGGGACGAGATGCGGGAAAGGGCGACAGGTCGGGAATCGAACATATATAGTCGCCTGTTCACACCCTGAGCCACCCTGGCGCCCTGATTGGGTTTATTCTGAACATTTTTCATTTAAACGGTTAGCTGAGTACGGGTCTCTGTCCATGCAGTGTTTTTTCTTGGATGCATCTATTTGTATACTGTGAACCTCGGCATTATTGGCCTCAGCAACAGAAACATCTCATCTCCCTCGTTTCTTTTTTCTTGGTATCCTGACCAAGAATTACGTGTCCAAACATCAGCAGCTGATCGATTACTTTAAATACTTGTAGTTTGTGTTTAGTCGTCCAGCCTCTGCAGTAGTACAGCACACGTTTGTCTAACTAAACCATATTTGACAAACTGCTGTTTGTCTGTGCTGTGTTTGTGTGTGTGCATGTATATCTCCAGCCCACAGCGCTGCAACCGGTACATCAGCATGCCTGGGTCTCGGAACACTGGCTTTCTTTACAAAGATTGGCAAGATTGATGGATGGAGACTCGCTGGGCCACCTAAACTATAGGAGGAAGATGACCAGAAGATTAAGTGATATATTGTTAAAAAACAAACAAAAACAAAAACCTAATGTAATAAAGTTTTGTGAAAATGCCAAAACCAACTTGACTCATTTTATTTGCTTTCTTTTAAACCAGTGAGATCAGCTGTGGATGTTTATAGGGGCTCCTTCCAGGACGCAGGTTTAGCTAACAGCTCTGAGTCGCCGGAAACTTCCAGAAGAGAGCGAATCAGCACAGCTGCAGCTGTCAGTTCCTCTTCACTGTTTACATCACACTGATCAGTGATCGATCATTAGTCGTGTTGTAAAAGGTCACTGATGGAAAAAATGTCTGGATCTTGGAGATGAATGTTTGAGTGAAGACGAGGCTGAAGTTATTTGAAATGTATTTAAAATGACCTAAATGTTAACATTTTGAAAGTTATGTCTGAAATTCAGAGTATGAATCTCAACATATTTTCCACTGAAAATCACCTAAATCTGATCATCGGCTCAGTAACGGATCAGAGTCCACCTGCACAGCAGGAGGATCCAAACTGGTCAGGACCACAGGTTCAGACCGGATAAAGTCCAGATCCAGTTCAGGCTCCAGTCATTTCCCATTTCAGCCACTCTGGATCCGTTCATGAACTTTGACCTTTAACAGTAACTCAGTGAGCCGTCATCAGTCCGCGAAGCTGATCTTAGATTAGAAACAGTTCAACTGAGAAACAAAGTAGTTTTTATCTCAGTTACGCTTCTGCATTTTTAACCAGTAATGGCAGAAATAATTAAATTCTCAAAAAATGAATACAGTGAGCTGGCTGCTCCATCAATAGGATCCGTTTTAACTGACTGTTTACATAAACTGAAATGTCAAACTGCAGCAAAAACAGTCTTTATAAAATAAAGAAACTGACCTGAGGTCAGCTCCGCCCCCACAGTCTGGGGCGGAGCTGACCTCAGTCCCTCACACACAGCTCCGTCAGTAACTCGGTCTGAGCTGTTTCTCCACATTTAGCAGTATAGTAGCAGTTCACATCATAACCACCAACAGCAGCATCACCAAGCAGGATCACAAAGGTATTCAACCTGCACCCGGGAGTGTGTGAAAGTCTTAAGCATGTGAATTAGCAAAGCCCACCAAAGCAAAACAAGAGAAAGGAGACACCTGTAGGAGGGTTCATGTTCCCCACAGGATGTTACAGTGTTCATCAATCTGCTGTGTGTGACCACTGTAATTCTGCAAGAAATGATCACTGTAACTACTTAAACCATGGAAATAAAAACATCCCCAACAGCACATTATTGTTGCCCAGGTTTAATAGCTCACCAGTGGAGTTTGACTCATTAATAAACTTTTTAATCATTGACTAGCTCGGTGCACAGATGTGCACACCTTCGTCAGGTTTACCAGAAGGAAAAATGAACGCTGCTTCAGTCAGAAGGATTCCTGCACATGAAGAAGAGTGAAGTGTCACCTGGGAAATCGGAATCAAGATGTCTGTGAGTTTTACCACAGGTACGAATCTTTTTTAAATTAAATTTGCTCTTGTGAATACAAGAAGCTTTATTTAATGGTGCAGCAAAAAATATACAGTTTTGTATGTAACTTTAAAGACTGAAATGAGCAAATAAAATCAGACAAGCCGTTTATAAGAATGCAATCCTGGGTGTTAATCAGCTACTCTAACCCCCACAATAGTTTTATTATATTTCATGTTTTCTTTAAAGACTTTTTGGCAAAGTTGTATAAAAAGGACAAAGCAAGCAAAGAATGCCGGGCAGGAGGAGAAATTTAAACTCAAAACAAATATATTCACCAGTTATGATGTCTGAAGTTGATTTGTTTAGTAACAAAAACTTTTTACAAGTGGACCCCACCTGATGCTGAAAGCATACATAAATTCATCCACTCACCAGCATGCACTGGATCCTCAAAACAATCTGTCATATTTTTGTCTCATTTGATCAATTCAGCTGTAGATTTTTATGCAGGTCATTTTTAAACACCACACTGTATAGAAAACTATGTCTGTTCGATGGAGAGAAAGCTGGAGATTCAGGTTTTTTTTTTTAAGATTACAAACTTTATTGCTTCAGACATTTACCAGAACAGCACTTTCTTTTGTGTAATTCAAGGACTTTATCGACATCCAACTCATGGCCGGTTAATAATTTCCATTTACCACTTGTCTTTGGACTTCGGATCGGAGGAAGCTGCAGTGCCCGGAGGAAACCCACACACAGGCGCAGGGAAAATATACAAAGGCCAAACAGAACAGCCGGAGCCACCTGAAATATTCAAACCCCAAACCTTTTGGACTAAACTGAACTCGAGAAAACCTCTGATCTCCATGAACAATGTGGCATCACAGCACCCATAGCCGAATGTCTTCCAGGAGCCAGATCAGGCGACATGGAAGCAAATGTGCAGCTGCTGGCTAAGGCCGAACGTAAATTTGGTAAAATAATAATTCCCGTCAACAGTAAAGACACTCGGTTACACCAATCAGAGGTCACTAAAGTTACCATTGAATCGGCATGTAACTTTACTGAATCAATGTTAGGCGGGACTCTGTAGTTTTCTGGACCGCTGGACCAGAAGTGACACTTTAGCTGTGTGTTCCCCTTGAACTGCTGTCTGAGTGGTGTCCAAAAAACAATGTGGGCTTTATTGGGAAACTTTCTGTGCTTCCTGTGTGCTCTGCAGACCTCAGTGCAGCTGATACTGTTGACCATAATATTTGATTACAGAGATTAGAGCACGCCATAGGTATTAAAGGTCCTGGCTGCACTGGTTTCATTCAAATTTATCGAACAGATTGAAATTTGTTCATGTAAACGGGGAGTCATCTTCACACAAAGGTTCATTGTTCCACAGGGTTCTGTGCTAGGACCAGTTGTGTTAACACTATACATGATTCCCTTAGGCAGTGTTATTAGAAAGCTTTGCATACATTTTCATTGTTAGGCAGATGATATCCAACTTTATCTTTCCTTGAAGCCAGATGACACACATCAGAAGTTATTGTACTTGGCCCTACAAGCCTTAGAAACACAGTGTCTGAGCATACATGTACTCTGGATGGATTTAACTTGGTCTCCAGTAACACTGTGAGGAATCTTTTGACCAGGATATGTCCTTCAATACACACATTAAAGTGGACATATGATATGCTTATAAATCCTTCCTTTTCATATGTAAATTATCCACTTGTTTATATAAAGTAGAAATGCAAAGCTTTGGTCTGAATTCCTTGTTATTGTAGCTCATTTTGGTGCGGTCTTTTTAAATGTGAATGAGACATTTTGTCCCTGTCTGGTTGCAGCAGGGGGTTGCTTTGTTAGATTTTCTCTCTAACTATTGTTGTTTACCTTACAGTATAAAGCACCTTTAGGAAGATGTTGGTTGTGATTTGGTGCTACAGTATATAAATAAAATTGAACTGAAATGAAATGAACAGTGAAATCAAAGAGCCCAGTTGGGTTTTCAGCCACTGTCCGTGAACTAAAGCTCATGAACTTAAATAAAGTAGTGTCGTTTAACCCAAGAAACAAATGTTGCATTGAAATGAAATTTTGCAGATAAGTATTCATGAATTCTACGCTGCTGATGATACAGACTGGCACAGCTTTGTGGTGACCTTGTGGTTGGTGTGAGACCTGTTTGGCCTTAATTAAAACACAGTTGCTTTAATCAAACACAAAAGTTTATTTTAACCATAAAGTCAACATACCCCAGGTAATATGCAAGGTAGAAGAAGAGGTGAAAAACCAAACTGCTGGATAAAAGTACAATTCTACCATAACTAAACTTTTAAAAACTGTGTGGCTACATTTTGTCTGTCTGAAAAAAGAAAATGTTTCTTCAGAGAAGTTTTGTTATGTATTTTATATTTAGGTGGCAGCTCGTTTGTGTCCACCACTGCAGCTCCCAGCACAAGCTTCAGTCTGGCTCCTGCAGACATTGCTGTTGTTGTGGTCTACTTTATCATTGTCATGGTGGTTGGAATCTGGGTGAGACTAATTCATACTAAACACCAAGCACTTCATAAACGATGCAAAATCAAACTTGAGCTTAAATTGTGGATGTGGACCTTGACTGTAAATGCATGTATTATATTTCATACCACATCTCTAGGCATCGATGCGTGCCAATCGTGGCACTGTGGGGGGCTACTTTCTGGCTGGTCGTTCAGTGACTTGGTGGCCTGTGAGTATCAAACTTGTGACATCATATTAAGTTCTTGATTGAAAATGTATATATACCATATTATATGTAATTGTAAACTGTATGGCTTTGTCAACACTAAAACTGTCATGTAGTAGGAAATCAGGCCATATTTAAAACTGAAAATCCACTCTGGACAGTCAATGAAAATGAAACTTAATTTAAAAACAATACTTTAAAATGAAATGACAAACACATATAAATAAAAAATACAAAACTATTGTGTCTGAAATCTAAAGTACATTTGCAGTAGTAAGAATTATGCTGATATTCTGTATAGATGAAACATGAATAAACTAGCATTCACAGGCTGTCATTTAAAAATGTTACATATATTTTAAAAGTAATTATTCCAAAATCGTTGTTGTTATTGTTTGTTATTACAGATTGGAGCCTCTCTGATGTCCAGTAATGTTGGCAGTGGTTTGTTTATTGGTCTAGCAGGGACAGGAGCAGCTGGAGGGCTTGCTGTTGGGGGATTTGAATGGAATGTAAGAGACACACACACACACACACACACACACACACGATTTATCCAAAAAGAGCACTTTAAGCCTCTCAAAGAAGGTGGCTCCCCACCTCCAACTGGGGTCCTGTTCCACAGGAGAGGGGTCAGTGATATTGCATAGTATATATGCTACTATCATGTCATTTGCTGAATGACAGTTCAGAGTACCCAGGCTTCTTGGAGTCACTGGAGTGCTCAAGGGTGCACCATCTGAGGACTCAGTTGTCCTACTGGGAGACTTCATCGCTCACATGGGCAATGAGAGTGAGACTTCAAGGTGAGGAATGGGCTGCCTGATCTGAACTCAAGTGGTATTGGAC
>VOQJ01027093.1:0-18700 GCA_015052665.1 Apistogramma diplotaenia | reverse complement strand
TAATTATTTGTTTGTGGGGGGGTTTTTTGGTATTACTTTTTCACAGTTAAAAAAAAAAAAGTAATATCAAAAGCTAAAGGATCCAGGCTAATTCTTACTGTGGGGTTATGTAATTTTGCATCACCTACTTGATTGTAATTTACCACAGCATAGCATTTTTGAACTGAATACTATCTACATATTACCATATTAACCAAAATTA
Source organism: Apistogramma diplotaenia (assembly GCA_015052665.1). NCBI lineage: Eukaryota > Metazoa > Chordata > Actinopteri > Cichliformes > Cichlidae > Apistogramma > Apistogramma diplotaenia. Next base: position 18,498 of record VOQJ01027093.1, on the reverse strand, counting down.
ATCCTGTAATGTAATTGGTCAGTGTCAGTCTAATTAAAAAAACAAAAGCCTTCTGTATCTGCTTCTCCTATAATTTCTCACTTTTCCATCTAATTGGGCAACAGTGTTGTTTTTTTTCTTTTTTTTCTTCATTCTGTGTATCCAGTGCCCCTTCTTCTTCTCTTCTTTCCTCTCTGTCTCGGGAAATGTTTAAACAGTAAGTACCAGCTAGTTCCCAGAAATGTTATGGAAACACCGGGCTCAAGTGACTCAGTAGGAGAGCACCGCCCAACAGGGACAGTGTTGGATCTTTGTTATTTTACATTTGGCTAGAGATATGAGCACTCTTGATAAACACAGTCAGCTTTGGGTTGTGAACTGTATACGTCCCTTTGCGATTCTTATGTGAGTTTGTTTATGTTTTTGTCAGTGTATGACTAATCTGTGTTTGTTTCCCAGCAGCATGATGGCAGATCTCGGTGGATTTTTGCTGCTTAGCTTGGGTTTACATCATTTAATTTCAAGCCTTGCTTAACACGTTTCAGTCCATGAGATTCCATACATCAGGATGTAGGGGCTCAGTTAATAGGACTAAGAACACTTTGTAGGCTGTATCCAATAATATCCCATTTGGTACAGTTTCTACATGCTGATTACAGCTCTGGGTGCGGTGCAGAATGGTGATCAGGGTACTTCTTTTTATGCTAGTTGGAGCAGATGCCAGCTTACAGTCAGGTTTTTACATCTACAGCAGATTGGAGTAACTCTGCTATTAGAAGACTGGTGTTATTAGTAACTAGATAATTGCAAAGTATTGAGAATATGCCCTTATATAATCAGTTACATGCCTTCAAGTAAAAAAAACAGACTTTCCACAGTAGAATACATAGTGAGGTTAAAAGAATGTTATTGATGCACATAATAAAACTTGTTTCATCCTCTGCCTTCTCCTTTTGTTTTGCTGCTTCTAGTGATGGATACCAAGGCGGTGTTTGCAGCCCTGTACAGCGTGTGTGAAGAAAATGCAGCTTTCTTCTCAGGAGGAGCCAAGGGGTCACAGGGTGATGCGGCACGGCGGCTGGTGGAGGCCATGAAGCAGATTCAGAAGCATGCTCACAGTCTGGAACCTGTTATTTCTGGCTTTGCTCATGTTTACCATCACTTTGACTTTGACCCACATATACCTGCTAATGGCTATCGCTCCCTGGTCAAGGTAGGCATTTTAGATATTTTAGGGTCTTTTTCTGCATATAAATGAAGTCTCGGATGTGTATTCTCACTTCATCTCGGCTCAGCTTACAGAATAAAATGCCCCAGTACTGCAATACATTCTTATCAATATTCTCTCCACACTGTGGGAAACTATTCACAGCACCTCTTTGCCTGGATATCACTTTGTTTCAAGGTCAGTCCATTTGTTTTACAGATTGATTTTATGTTACAAAGTGGGCAAGATAAATTCCTCCAGCTGCAGAATATCTGCCACTACTGTATCCACTGTACTTTATCTTGTACAGTTATTGATGAAACATCATGACCTTCAGTTGGTGCAGCCCACCACAACAGAATGAGTCTAGCAGAGCAGCAAATGAATCCTGTTCTGTTTCTAGCTTCTCTGTTTCCACATTTATAATCCTTCTCATTCAGGCAGTACCACTCTGGCTAATCTGTAACACCCAGTGAAGCAGGAAGTTTTTTACACGTTCTCATTTAAGCATACTTTCACACACACTTTTTTTTTCTCCTTTAGGCTTACCACACTAATCTTAATCACAACTTAAGCACACCCAGAAGATTTGTCAATTTAATGAGTGCACAAATGGAGACTTGCGATTAGCTTTTTCTTTTTTTTTTTTTAAATAGTGCACATTGCTGTGTATCTCTTCATTTCAAGAATATAATTCTGCAAAAATTGTGTCCCTTTATTACCCAGTGATCTAATGTTCCCAAATGCTTTCAATTGTATTTAAGAATGTTCTTTTTTTAGGCTGGTATTCAGATTCGAAAATTCGAATTTGTTGCGTGTGGCATGTTTTCCAACTGTAGGTATTTGATTGTCACATACCATTTTGTAGGTTGTGCGTTGCTGCCTTCTCCACATCATCCACAAGGGCCGCTACATCACAGCCAACCGCCGCAGCATCTTCTTCCGAGCAACGCACAATGCCGGGGAAATGGAGGCGTACTGCAGTGCTCTGTGCCAGCTGCGTGCCCTGCTCTACTTGGCTCAGCGGATGCTGCACGACAACAGCCACGGCGATCTGTTCTTCCAGGACGAAAGCGGCCTCAGCGAGAGTTTTGTCCGTGAATACGCATCCATGCACAAGGGTTGCTTCTATGGCCGTTGCCTAGGCTTTCAGGTGAGATGAGCTTTGTTGAGCAGTCATATGATGTGAGAAAGATGAGAAATGGAATGGGAAGAGTAAGAACTCGCACTGCTTCACACTTGATTGTCAATTGTGAAGCAAAATTAGGAAACAAGAAAAAATAAATTCACTTAAAGTTAACTGATACAAGTACCTAAAGGTAAGAGATACAAATTTATATGATTTTCTGCAAAACGGCTTTAACAATACAGGCAAACAACTCACTGTACTCATAGCTAAGTATTTTTCAGTTTTGAAAAAGAGAGTAAGAGAGTTGTTTAAGGTAACTAGTCTGTTACCTGGTGCATAATATATATTGCCCTGCTTTTATTTTAGAAATGGGATTTGACTCTTAAAAACAGCCGTTAAAGCTCTGAAAGATACTGAGTGACAAAATGTCATCTTTACAGCAATTCCCTTTGTTCTAAGTTGAGCTTATCTAGAGAAGCTGAACCCTCAGAGGACAGAGGTTAAAAGAATACTTAAGTGGAATAAATTATAAAGTCTGCATTGCAGCTATTCTCATCAGCCATGTTTCACTTTCTCTCTCTCTTTATTTATTTTTTGGCTTGTAGCTAAATTTGTGGTCTAGTCAAGTGTGTGGACAGTGGATTGGAATTTAAAGATGTCTCTGTTTTTGTACATCTCTCCCTCTAGTTCACTCCAGCCATTCGCCCCTTTCTTCAGACCATCGCTATCGGCCTTGTGGCCTTTGGAGAAAACTACAAGCGGCATCAGTCAGGAATAGGTCAGCATCATCTCGTCTGCGGCTGCACCCTCTCATCATCCAGCCAGATCGTTTTCATTCATAGATCGTACTCATCCATTCCCCACACCTCTTCTACATTGCTCCCTGGCCCCTGACTGTGTACCTTTTGATGTTGTGTGTTTGGATTGTAGATGCTCTTTCATCCCTTGGAATCTTGAGGGCTTGCTGCTGTGCTTCTTTTATATTTCAGAATGTTTTGAACATGCACACAGTTATGTACAGAGGCAGCAAGAGAAGAACACGCACTGTCATATACACATGTATTGTGCACGTCCGTACACAGACAGATAAATATTTAACATTCAGAAAAGAATTATCCTTTTCTTATGGTTTCTTGTGCTCTCTGCTGCACCACAGTGGAAGCAGGAGGTATTGCACCATATGGTGAGTGTACTGGAACATCACCCCTTTTTCTTTTGTTCCTCTGCGGTGGCCTTTTATAATTATATGAAAAAGCTTCTTTTATCCTAAAGCTCCTTTTCTCCTAAATAGTTCTGCACTTAGCACTGCGAGCTACATTAGCTTCTCTGTACATTTATATCATCATGATAAAAGTGCAAGTTTCTTTTCATTACTGCCCATCCTTGACTCGTGATCGTGGGCAGTAAACAAAGCATTGATGGCAGGCTAGATTGATTAATATAATGGAGTCCTTGTTGCTTAATGTTGGACCATTATAAAAGACTTAAAAATGCCTGTGGCAAAAATGTCTCTAGTGTTTTGACAATGTAAAAGCCAATTTCACTCTTGAATTTATTAAATTTTTTTGGATCCAGGTGATCTAGGTGTTCGCTCCCTCCTCCACTCATTTCTGTTGTTTGTGTGTGAAGTCTTTGTTCTTATACGCATTATTTTGATATTTTGTCCTTGCTAGTTACTTTTTTGTTGCATTTTTTTTAAACTCACCATTACGGATGCACACTCTTCTTTTAACCATACTTTTAATTTCTTTCCTTCTATTACCTTGTCTCTGGTGTCTCCTCCCCTTCTCCTTAATTGCTTTTCCCTGCTTTCTGCAGGTGTAGCAGCCAGCTCTTTCTTTACCTCAGGAAAGTATGCCATTGACCCTGAGCTGAGAGGGACAGAATTTGACCGCATCACCCAGAACCTGGATGTCCATTTCTGGAAGTCATTTTGGAACATCACAGAGACCGAGGTCCTGTCGGTGAGTAGACTGCTAATGCTTTTTGTTATATATTAACACACAGACACTCAGACACACACACTCTGAGACATCTGTAATCCAGCAGTGTTACCTTTGCTAACCCTTGCACCAAGATATGCTCAGTGCTCTGTTTTTAATTTTAGAGCAGTACCAGGAATATTTTGCTTTCCTCTGGTAATGGTACCTTTCTATCATTATGCATTTCACCTACAGGCTGTTAGTAATAATAGAGTGGAATTCAATTTATTCAATGGGGTTCATGATTTATTCATTCAGTTTCTCTTTCTCTCCAGTGGCCTGACTCACTCTGAAACTTGCACTCTTTTCCTTTCTGTCTTTGTCTAAATTTTTTTCCGTACATGCCCATTTTATTTTGTTTCATTATTTCTTTTCCCCTCTGTCTTTTACTACAGGGGCTCGCCAGTATGACATCCACTCAGGTTAAGGTAAACCGAGCCCTTTCAGTGCCTCCTGTGTCCTTTGACCTTCCCTTGGCGGCCAACCACAGAACATCAGTAACTATAGCGCCACCATCAGCGCACATTGGAATTGCTCCTGTTCAGATGAGACTAATTTCGTATGACCTACGTGAAGGACAGGTACTTGAATCATTATTCAGTTCGTAGTATATTAGCACTACTTGAAATCTCAATAAAATGTTTATAAATACAGATAATCTGCAAAGCTAGATGAACTCTTGTATCTGCCATCTGCCTGTGCTTGTGTTTCGGATAATTCGCATACGTCTCCATGGTAGAGTTTAAAGTTACACAGCGTAAAATTTTCACTGCTAGATTTCAGTAAATTGCAGATTGCAGTCAACTGAGTTCTGCTTTCCTACCCCTCTCAGTTGAAGTGCTTAATCCCAGCTGCAGTGTCTGCTGTACGACAGGCATATTTTAGTCAACCAAGAGAAATCAAAAGCGTGAAATCTAAACTGCATCCCATAATGACTTCTTCTACTGTTTGTAGAATTTAAAAAAACAAAAGACAATAATAAAGCATGAAAGAATATTTCATCCATGCAATGAGTGGAGGTGCAAAGTGGGTAACAAGGTTTGCCTATTGAGGAAATGAACAGAAGTACTTGCCTGAAAAGCCCAACTCCTGAACATTTACATAAAGCTCTTCATGGATATGAACTCCAGCTGTGCAGACTCAAAGTGACGGGTTACAAGGCAACTGGCATAGGCAGTAAAGCACTGATGGCCATTCATCCATCCATTTTCTACTGTCTGTCCAGGTCACAGGGGGAGCAGCTGTAGAAGAACCCCCCCCCCTCTCCAGCCACTGGCTTTAGCTCTTGTGGGAGGGCCACTGAAACTTTCCCAAGCCAAACATAAACTTTCCAGTAGTTGACCCAAGAGGCATCCTAGACTGATGCCTCAAACACCTTCAGCTTGCCTCTTTCAATGCTGACACCTAGCTTTGCCACTTTGAGCCCCTCTTGAGTAGCTCGAGCTTCTCCCCTATGGCTGCCATGAATCATCAAGTAACTTCAATAACTTGATTATAAAGAAAAAAATCTCTGTTAAGACTGTAGAGCTTAAAATATAAGTGTATACTTTTTTTGATATGATGTTTGGCCGCTTGCTGAAATCTGACTTTCTTATCGCAGTGATACCTGCAGCACGCAGGGGTGAGTCTAAAGAGGGGCTTGGGGATAACTTGACCATATTTATTTCAGGGCCTGTAAAGCTCTGAGCCACTGACCTGGGGCTGTTAGATTGGACACTGAATTATTATTAACATTAATTATTAATGTCTACCATCAGAATATGTTTTCTACAGCACAAACCTTTGCATCAAAACACAGAGCACATCTTTGTAGCCACCAAATGCTCCTTTAAAGGCTTACAGATGACACACAGTCACTCATTCACTAGCACACTTAAACACACACACACACATGAACATGCACCAAGTCTGTCTCATTCAGGAGATGCAATACTGTCAAATCTTTGTTTTTTGCAATGAGCAGTTAATTTTTAGACCTGTCTTTTTTTTTTGAATATATATGATTGCTCATTAATTCTTATCCGATTAATCAATGGAAAAATTTATACAATACTTGATTACTAAAACAATCAATAAGGTGAGCTCAGACACCCTGCCACTTGCCGGCGCAATCTTATTCTCTCTGTAATTACCCACAGCTCATAGCTGTAGGTTATGTAGCAAGCTTTGCCTTTGCACTCGGCTCCCTTCATTACAACAGGCCAGTGCAGTATCTGCATCACTGCAGAAGCTGCACCAATCCTGTCAATCTCTGACAGCCAGTAACAACATACACAACCTGAACATTTAGGCAAGAAGGTAAATAGAAAGCCGGTGCTGGGTGCCAGGCGTCTACACAGGTTGTTTTCATCAACCAGATGACACTTGGAGTATTTACATGACTTTCTTGGTATCATCTGTGCGTGTGATGCATATTCAAGTGGCTAACTCAGGTGGTCAGGTAAATATACTGAAATAGAAGATGACTGTTTTCCCCAATGTTTTTTTTTAAACCACATTACATGTAGCAGACATTAAACAAAATCTTTTCAATAAACAATTCAACAATATTTGTAGGCATCTGTGGTACAGCAGCCTGAAATCAGCAGCTTAATCTGTCATTATCTTTCTCTGTATATGTGTTGAAATTATTACTTTGTTTTTTTTAATGTTTCTATTGTTTTTCTTCTGTGCCTCCCTTTTTCTCTTGGGAGACTCCTTCTCCATAAGAACTGTTCTCTTATTGCTGCCGGGCACTTAACCACACATACAAGTTCAGGCATTGATCATGCTCCAACAAACAGTGTCCTTTTTATGTCACGAAATACAAGTGTGCCTCAGTTGAAACGTCTTTCTTACTCACATCGTCCCTTCCTCCTCGTTTCTGTTAATGAATGTGGAATTTGTGTGTGTGTGTGTTCCAGCAGGCAGGAAAGGTTGTTGGCAAGCTGCTGCAGAATAACTGGTTAATCCCCTTAGTATTCCCTTGAGACCAGCAGGGGCGCTGGCGCCTCCAGCTGCTAGCTGCTTTTAAATGCCTGTAGAACGACAGAGCAATAATTCTTTTTGCATATAAAACCAGAGGATTTACACTTATATATCAGAGTGCTGTATCCTTCCTCTAACGGGTTCGCAAAAACTCATAGAAAGCCCGAACAACAAAATGTTCTCCATGTGCTTTTATCATGTGCATTAGCATGTACAGCGATGGCATTTCTGTAGTTAGCATAATATGTAGCTACAGAAAACGGTTTTCAATGTCTTTGTGGGGTTAATGCACTTTTTAGCTACCTTATGTAGTTACTATCGATTTAGCCCCACAGTATCTATCCGATCTTTTAAGTTTTCCTGTTTACGAGAGATCTCTGAGGTCATCGAGTCGTCTTTTATTAGACGTTCCGAGAACTAGGTCAAAGCATTGGGGTGATCGGGCCTTTTCAGTGGCTGCACCCCGACTTTGGAATAACCTTCCCTTAGATCTTCGGTTACTTCCTGAATTGAAAACTTTTAAATCTAAACTTAAGACTTTTTTGTTTAAACAGGCTTTTAATACCATGTAGTGCAATTGATTTGGTCTTGTTTTCTGATGTAACTTTATTGTATATTTAATGTCATTTTACTGTAAAGTGCTTTGGTCACCTTAGCTGGTTGTTGTAAAGAGCTATACAAACAAATCAATCAATCAATCAGGCTTCTGATGGTTCTGTTGATGTGTAATGAGTTGAAATATTGCACACGATGGTACTACAGCATGTATGAATGTAAAGATATGGGCGGGTGGACTTTTTGTGTTTATAGGTCTTAAAGGGTTTTAATGGAGCCGTGTTGCTAACACTAGAAAGCAGTAAGATCTTGTGTGGGACCATCAACATGATCATGAATATTATAAATACTAGACCTTAATAAAAGATCTTGATTATTTATCTGAGTTCTTCTTACTCCTAATATCTTTTTCTCCCTCTCTCCAGGATAGTGAAATGCTGCTGTCTCTCTCCCGCTCTGAGGGGGGTGCCATCTCCCTTTCCCTGGGGCTGAAGACCAAGCGCCTCCCCTCTTCTCCATTCCTCCTGATCCACTTCCATGGGGGAGGCTTTGTGGCACAGACCTCCAAGTCTCATGAGGTTAGATAGTGTTCTTACTGGATCTAGCCCAGTTTCAGAATTGTTTTACTCTGAATAGAAATGTAATATAATTACTTCTGTCTTGCATGATAAAACCAATTAGACTCACTAGACTGTTTATCTGCAGTATTTAACTGAGATTTGCACATTTACCTGTTTGTGAGACTTAAAATGAAACACGATGCAAGAGGTGGCACCTACAAGTCTAACAACAATACACCTCTCATGGGATACCCGGTTCACGTTTCGCTTTTCCAGGATTTGTGCCACTATCGCCAAAGCTGTCATCCAGCTAATTTCACCTTCTCATCCCTTCAGTCATGTTTTCTCAGACTAATTGTTATGAAAACCCAACTAATTAAAGTGTTGATGAGGCAGACACTAGTTGACAGCAGAGGAGAAGAGGGGTTACCACTCCGAGTCTCTTCTTCTATCAGTGTGACATGCAGTGCGCCTCTAGACTAATTATTTTTATAATTATCCCCTGAAAACTTAGCAGAGACTCTCTGATTTCACTCTCTGGCTTACTTACTGGTAAGGTGCATGTAAAGCTGGCCCTTGTCTGTCATTGCTTTCTCTCATGCAATTCATCCTCACTCTTCTTGATCCTCACAGAGGAGGATCCCGTGTCCTAGATTTAATTCCTAGATCACTGTGGTACAAAAAGAAGCACACAGACAGCAGCTTTGCTGTTGTCTTAGATACTTAGATACTGTGTGAAACACTTAGACTTCTTTTTAAATAATCACAAGTTTAAATTGGTGACAATATATTAAATTGTAGCAGGATGACTCCACATTCAGCATGCTTTGGTGATTATAAATAGGAAGATTTTCATAGTTTGCAGCCCTGCTCCCTGTTTATCCTGTTTGTGTGGTCATATCTGTGACTGTGTGTGGTCATTATGTGGCATCAATCTACTTATAGCTGCTTTAAGACGTGGCTCTGTGAAATTGCAAAGGACATTGGCATCCTTGATCTTCAGCTGCATAGCAACCAGAGGATGAGAGGGAGCAATCAGAGAAGGGGTGTGGGGGGGCTGTCATGTTGAATTAACAGAGAACTGTACAACCCCGCAGAGAAAGATTACCCAGGGCACTAATGGAAGACTTGTCAGACTATCCTTCTCCTTTTTTCTGGGCTCGCCTTTTTTTTATTACATCCTCCTTCTCAATCTTTCTGATATCACAAAATCCTTTTTGTTCACTTTGTGCCCTTTTTTTTTGTACATCTCCTTTTAGCTGTATTTGGGCATCACATTCTTCCTCCTCTCTTATTTTTTTCCTGGTTGCCTTTTGCTTTCTTTATCCCTCTTCTGAGACCAAGAAATAAAGAATAAGAAATGGAAAGTTTAGAAAGACCAGCTTTTCCCCTTATCTCTCTCTCTGCTCATTTACCCTCCTTCTGATCCTGTGTCTCCCATCGTGTGGGTGAGATAAAGAGTTCACCCTCCGTTGTAGAAGCCTGTGGTGGTCTTATTGCTCAATGATGTTGATATCACAGGAATAAATGTACTTAAACTCTGTATTTAGCAACTTGGGCACAAACCCACACTCGTTGAATGTTACTTCGCAGATTAACTGCTATTCCTGTCTAAAAATGAGTAGGACAGCAGCTCTTGTTAATTCCTGCTTAGAGGACAGATTTGGAACCCTGCAAAAATTGTGTGTGTGTGTGTGTGTGTGTGTGTGTGTGTGTGTGTGAGGAGAGTTTCCTGAGTCGTGTAAATTTATCTAGCCTTGTTCCCACCCAATAAAAACACATGCACATACCTCATCTCTGCCCAACGGGGAATTTTTTTTTTCCTTTCATTTTTAAAATTTATTTATTTATTTATTTTGGGTGAATGCTTAGCTTCTTTTATGCTGAACTGTAACAGAAGTGCCCATTGACTCGTGTTGACACTCACTGCAGGCTGCCAGTAAAGGCTGCTGTTCTCACTTAGTAGAACACACATACACCTTGGAAGTACCTTCACTGATTTGGACAAACCCACATTGCCTTGCCTGCACGGTGCTCAGATTGCATGCACGCCGACTTATCTGTATTCTCACTCCGAGATTTATTGTGACAGGCAAAGCTTTAAGACACTGCACCCGACTGCTGGAGCTTCGACTTTGTTTTCTTTCTTTTTTTTTCATGCTAAATCAGCGAGGGGTGAGATGACACATGAACATGTACACACTGTGCTCTTCCTGCCATTGTGAATGGAGATCTGTTGCTTTCACCAGCAGCTCTGTCATAGCAAAGTCAAAGGTGCTGGGATCTGATAAAGACAAAAGAGGAAAGGGGCAATGCTTTGTGGGAAGAATATTGTGTCACAGCTTTTCATGCCTTTCTCACCTTTCAAGGTCACTGTTGAAGTAGAGTAAACACCTAACCCGACTGTAACAGTTTAAAACAACAATCAGTATTCTGACAGCGAGTCTGTATTTGTCGATTGTCTCTCTGTTTCCATGTCGCCTTCTTCTTTGTCTTCTTTCTTTACATTTTGCAAAATAGGAAATGTGGGCACCATTGTTATTGCAGTGCAAGAAGAAGGGACATGGATTTGACTGTGAGGGCAGTGCTCATTCTTTGTCTAGACAGTAAGCCAGAAAGCAGACAGATGACATCAGGAAAAAAAAGCGTAACTTTTTGTCCTTTCTAAATGTTCATCCCCACAGGCTTCAATCGCCGTGCTTTTTATTTCTCTGTCTGCCTCTGTGTTTTATTGGGGCTGCTGTTGGTTCTCATAAATTTACCAACATAAAAAAAAACTATTTTTTTCCTCTCATAAAGTCACCTCTCTATATCCTTATCTTTTCTTCTTCGTGCAGCCCTATCTGAAGAGTTGGTCCCAGGACCTTGGTGTCCCCATCCTGTCAGTGGACTACTCTCTGGCCCCTGAGGCCCCCTTCCCGCGGGCCCTAGAGGAGTGTTTCTATGCCTACTGCTGGGCTCTGAGGAACCACCACCTGTTAGGTACACACATTGTTTATACTTGAGTACTGCCTTTGTATCTCCCCTGTACGTTTTCTGTTTATTCAAAGTGATGGGAATAGTATGCAGCAGATTCACAAAGTACTCAGACCCTCTCATATTTTGTTCACTTTATTGTGCTACAGATTTAATTTAAAATGGATAAACAAAGCCATGGACTCAGCCAGGGATTTTCTTAAGGCATAGATCAAAGTGAGGGTACAAAGCAATTTTTTGTTTTAAATTTCCCAAAAGGCCAGTGGCCTCAATAACTGAAATGAAAGAAATTAATAACTAGTGTTAACCTTCTATTAACATTGGCCTTCAGTGTGATTTGAGGAAAAACAGCTAGAAAACAAGCTGTTTGACTTATTGATTTAACCTGTAATGCTGAATGTGTCGTCCGTGACACTACTTCACTACACACTACTTCAAATGTCCCCCTGTAAGTGGACTTCCTACCGTAATAACCCTATGCTGGGTGTGAAACGCAATTTCTCAGCTTTCAGAAACCATTTGCCTTTTTCCAGTAGGACAAACAGTCGTGTAACTACAGTACAACTTCAAAGGTTGTGTGATTAGATGTCTCAGCAGTTGTGCACAGTGTTAACCAGCTGTTCATGGCAGGTAAGGGCAGGTCACAAGGTCTATTAGCAATGATTACCCAGTGTTAAAGAGTTAATGCATGGAAAGGCATTGGCTGGGCCACTCAAAGATTGAGGCGTGTCCTAAAGCCCATAATTAAACCCAAGAGAACATCAGTTGAGAGGCCTTAAGATAGTAGTTCATCTGCTTGCTGTCCAGTCTGTTGGAGCTTGAGAGAATCTGCAAAGACGAATAGATAAACTGTTCGAATCTAGTTATCTCATAGAAGCTCATGGAAACGTACCAAAGAAGACTCAAAGCTGCAATTGCTGCCAGAGATCTTCTGCAAACTACTGGATCTGAATCATTAAATGAATTATTAAAAAGGAGATTTCAATTTTTTATTTCTGGTAAATAAAATCAAGAAATGGAAAAACATTCTAAAAAATAATTTTGTGGTGATGCAGTCTGCATATGTAAAATATTTTTGGATGCAGCTGTAATGGTATGTCCCTTAGGTAGATGGAAAAAGAAGAAAGTTATTAGAATTACTGAGCAGGCACGGTGAAGGGATAACACCCACCTATTTCAGAGAGACGGTTTCTGTGGAGTGCTTCTGTAAATCCTCCACTGCATTCACCAATTCCTCGTACCTCCTGAGAGGATTCATTTATCACTTTGAAAGTGATCATACTGCATGCTTCTTGCACTTTACTTGCTGTTCAGCACCATCACACCAGTTGTGATGCTCAGTATTCTGACAGAAAAAAGAAGCCATCTGGTCGGTTTGGGGTACACTCGTCCACTGAAGCACGCTGTGTCAAATTAACAGAGATTGCAGTGCAATATGTTACTGCTATAGTACAAGTCCTCAATATCACAGCTATGAAGCGGGCAGTGAGTCACTAGTTCAAAGGAACCGTCTGTTACCTGAGTGGTGAACAGAAAAGGGTGTGTTTCTATCACGCTGCTTTTTTTGCATCTCACTAAGCTTCAGTTTTAGAAAAAAGGATTGCTTCTTGTTTTTTCTTATGTCCTTCATGTTGTTTCACTTTTCTTTCCCTCCTTATTCCAAACCCCTTTAATTCTTTTTCCCAAGGATGGACTGGAGAGAAGGTGTGTCTGGCTGGTGACAGCGCAGGAGGCAACTTATGTGTGACAACATCGATGCGTGCTGCTGCCTTTGGTGTGCGAATGCCAGATGGCATCGTGGCAGCCTATCCCGCTACCCTGCTGACGGCCTACGCATCGCCTTCCCGTCTGCTAACGCTCATGGATCCCCTGCTGCCTCTCAGCGTGCTCTCTAGGTGTCTCAGTGCCTACGCAGGTACGTGTGTGTATGTCCGATTTTTGTCTGAAGTCGAGATTACATCGTGTTATTCAGGAGGCCAACAACAGCAGGGACAAATGAGTTCTTAAATCTGTTAGTCCTGCATCCTGGCAGATTTTATCTGCAGCCAGATGGGAGAAACCTGAACTCGCTGAGTAAAGGGTGAATATGGTCAGCATGAACTGACTGAGCCTTCTTTCTGCCTCTGACTCTGTACATTTGGGAGAGCTTGTTCAGTCATGTGCCTGTGACTTTGATGCATAATCTAATAGTTTTTTCATAAACTGTGTATTTTTGTGAATGCATATAAGCCAAACCAGCAAATAAAAATGATTAAGACAGGCTTAATGCAACAAGAATCAAATATTCTCATAAAACTTCTAAGCTTTTAAACAAAGTTGGTGCTGATTCACCTTTGAACAAGCTACACCGGCTATATTTTTTGTTAAAATATTACCTCTATTCGTTTATTGTCCCAAGATACTTGTACTGCTGAACAACTGTAACAGGCTGGCCATAGAAATCTGCAGGAAGAATAGAGCGAGACTTTGTCCTAAAGTCGATTATCATGTCCTTGCAGTTAATCCAGTCAATAAATTCCTCCACCGCTGGTCTATGGTCGGCTTTTTCATCTCTGAGCATTGACAGAATGACAGACTCATCAGTGAACTTGATATGTCTGCCCGCACTGACAGTCATTTATATATTAAAGACAGATAAAAATGGCGAAAGGACACAGGGAATGGAAAAAAGCTAAAAAGGCATCGGGGAAAAATGAAAGTAACTTTTTCATTTGTAAGACCCCTCTGTTCAAAAGTTAACCTGTCAACATACACATACAAACCCAGTGCTGTGGATGCTGTTTAGTTTCTGTAAATGACAAACAGCAACAGTCTTTTCTCTGATGTTACAGCTTGGTAATGGGTAAGCCGTTTAATTGCACGTCTGGTTTTTCATGAATTGTCACTAACTCTTCTGAGTGCTGAAGAAAAGCTTATATCTCATGATGATTTTTTTTTTTCACAAAGCAGGAGAACTGCAGGGGCTTGTGAATGACTGCAGGAAATGGCTAACAATATGTGACAAAGATATTGCCCATGCTGAGTTCTCCTTTCAATAACTGAACTAAAACACTCATCATTTTTCTGTTCCTTCCTACTCTCATCATTGTGTATTGCTGCCTTTACAAATAGTTGTATGGCAGCATTGAATCCACTCTGTCAGCGTTTACTTAACTATTATACCTCTCCTATTATTGCTTTCCTGTCTCCTCTGTTGTTATTCATTTGTGCTTACTGAAGAATAACAAACGCTTTTATCTATTTTATACATTTATTTCCTTCCTTTTTATGTCATCTTCTCCAGGCACTGAGCCACAGACCGAGAAGCAGGTAGAGAAGGTGAGCACGCTGAGCCTGGTGAGGAGAGACACGGCACTTCTGCTGCGAGATTTCCGACAGGGAGCCTCCAACTGGATCCACTCTCTCCTGGATTCCAGAGGAGCCTCAGCCTCCACCAGCACAGCTGCAGAGGCACCACCAGAAGCCACAGGTATATACATGCAGCTGTTACAGTGGCTCAAATATATCTGCACATGTCCCTGCTCATGTGTGTGTGACTTTATTTCTCACATTTTCAATCTTTTCATTGAGCCAATTAATGTAATTGTTCCCCAAGTTGATTTACATCACTCATGTAGGAGGTCAGTGACACGAATCTGTCAATTATGGTTTTATCCCCAAACCTTTTCTTCAACACTGCTGTATGTTCCTTCCAGTTCTCCTCTTTTGAGTAGCAGGACTTTCACAGTAATTGTTAATTGTAGCCACCGTAAATCTGGTGGTGAATTGTAATTTCCATGGTGTCCCCTTGCCTTGGTGACACCCCCACAGCTCCAAGCCCACTATAATGAGTGTATTTGGTGGGTGTACATTATTAAAAGGCCATCATCGTGTTGAGATGGTTCATTATTAAAAGGATAGGCGATTGGTAGTGCTTTGTGAGACCAGCCATGATGACTCTAACAGCTGTGTTTTGACAGTGTAGGGTGGGCAGATGCTATCATCATGACAGCACTTTTTGAATTTCCTCCACCTACTTCTCTCTTCCTCCAGATAGAACCCAATTTGCATTCTAGGCTTTTAACTATTGGCTGTCAACCAGAGGACATATGATAAGTGGAAACAGCAGAATAAGTGAAAGTGATTGTGTCGCCGAAGTTATTTTTCACGTGTCCTCCCAACTGCTGTTGGGTCCCAATGAACTAGATATCCTCTTCATTCTTAATATGCTATATCTGCCAATCATATGTGGTTTCTGGTACTTAAATGTATTGTTTGTTTTCTTGTTGGCATTCCTATTTCAGTTTGTCTCATTCATCAGCATGGACTGTTCCCTTTCTCTCCTTGCTTCCTAGATGCAGTGAGGAAGAGTGTTTCAGAAGCGTCCATCTCTTCTCCTCACACAGACCCTCCCGTCCACACCGATCCCTCAGAGTTCTCCAACCGGAAATTATCAGTGAAGAGCCGTACATGCCAGGACTTGGGATCCCACAGCAATCCCATTCCCAGCAGTGCACCACTGCTCTCTGAGCGTGCTGTAGGTCACACTTGAACATGTTTACATTGAGATTAGCTTGCTTTCAGCTGATGCTCTTATGCAGAAAAACCTAATAGTATTAAACAGCCGAGATCTGTTGCTTTAAAGGTCACTGGGGTGTTAGTGGGAGTCATTGCTGGAATTCAAACTGTTATTGGAAGATGGGTAATTTGATGGCGATTGTAGAACCATTTCAGTGAAGCGAAGTCCCACTAGTCTCTTGTTTTTGATCAGGATACCTCTGCTTTCAGCTTGCATTAAAAGGATTTGGCACATAGTTGTATCCTTTTTTTTTTAAGAGGTCGAACATTTTTGGGGCATTGAAATATTTTGGCCCTTTATCAAACAATGCTGTCTACCCTGCAGTGATGTGCATGTGTCACTTTGATGAACTCATCTGCGATAGTGTCACCCATCCCCCGCAAACAGATTTGGCTATTAAATGCTGACAGAATATCAAAAGTTTCTGGTTGTGCGGGTACTGGCAAGGTGTTGCAGATTATCCTCCTATTTTCTCACAGGCAGCCTGGATTAGTGGCTGGCTTGAGCAAAATAGCAAGCTGAGGTGACGTAAGATATTAAATATGCTTTTCCTTCTGAAATGGGGATCGCTCAGCCAAGACTCGGGCACTCAGCCAAGATTTTTAGAAGATTTTTACAAGGACAAAGTAAGAGTGTGTGTGTGTGTGTGTGTGTGTGTGTGTGTGTGTGTGTGTGTGTGTGTGTGTGTGTGTGTGTGCGCGCGCGCCTGTGTGCATGCTTATATAACTATGGCTCATTGCTAGGCAATGGTGCTAGTTTCAGTCATTATGCAACTGTACTGTTTATAAGTTTTGGGAAACCTGCAGTCAGCTGAGATTGAAGAAGTCATTTGGATAAGTGATGAAATGTTTTTCCCACTGAAAACATGAACAGAATCAACTTTTTGGGACTTGCATAACCAGTTTTTCTTGTAAAATGGTGTTAGCCTTTTTTGTCTTATTTTATTGATATAAAGATTTCCTTTGACCTAACCTAATATTTTCTCATCTTTTATGTAGCCAGAAGATGTCAGCTTCTTCCTCTCCAAGGATGAAGACCCCACAATGACCAGTGACCTGTCTTCGGTGGCCATACCACCCCCTGCTGGAGAGGAGGGCTCACAGCAGGAGCACCCCAGGGAATTTCCCCTTGGGTTTGAGCCCCTGCGCTCAGACAGGATAGCAGAGATGAAGGTGGAGAGTTCCCCAGTGGTTAAGGATCCTTTCTGCTCCCCTCTGCTGGCCCCTGACAGCATGCTGAAAGGGCTGCCACCTCTGCACATAGTGGTAAGAGGACAGAAACTGTTAAATACAGTAGTTCAAAGGTTACACAAATCTAGTCTTTGAGGTCCCCTAGTGAACCTTTTTCATTGTGTGCTTGCAGTAGACTATATTTTATAGGGAGAAGAGAAGGAGCATGAAATTCAACTTCAAGTATAAGTTGAGCACTATAAGGGCAGACTGGGAAAAGAACAGTAACCACATGCTCCGCTGTGGTGCTTTCTGCTGAAACACAGCCTTCCTCGGCAGATGAACACTGTGTCTCACATTTGTTACATATTTACTGTCTGCTTTTCTGAGCACTTTATGAAGACTTCTTGTCAACTAAGACGTTTAGCCTTGGAGACAGTAGTTTCATCACTGGCTGGAGCTATAGCTTTTGATTGTATTACACCATCCCCCTTCAGTAGACAGCACACTATAAAGGGTGCTGGCGAGGGCACTCAAACTGTTAAGTGAGAGTATAACAAAAGATGTAGAAAGTTTACAGATTCTGGAATGAAACAGTGTGATGGGAGAGATTGGTTATGTTAAAGGCAGCTTTTCTTTTGAGAGGAGTGTTAAAATGAGGCTGATTTTAAAGTGGCCAGAATGAGTCAGCGAGACTGTAAAGAAATCAGGGACAAAAGAGACCGGGATGCTTGACTTCCTTTTCTTCATCCGCTAATTGAGATTCATGACGTGTCTGAAGGGAATCCAGATTTGCTTCTCGCCATTTCTTACCCTCTTTTCCTCTCTCTCTCTCTCCCCCCTCCCTCAGGCTTGTGCACTAGACCCCATGCTGGATGACTCTGTGATGTTTGCAAAGCGTTTGAGGAACATAGACCAGCCCGTCACTCTGTGTGTGGTGGACGACCTCCCCCATGGCTTCCTCAGCCTATCCCAACTCTCGAAGGAGACGAGAGAGGCTGCCAATGTCTGCGTGGAGCGAATTCGCGCCGTCTTCACCCAGGACACGCCCCCAGAGCCACGGAAGCACCGCAAGCTGGAACGGACTGATGGGGGTGTGGCAGCCTCTTCAGGGGAAACCAGTCCTCTCTTTGTCGGTCCCGTTGAGGGAGGGGAGCTAGCTGTCGGGAGAGGGGCTAAAATTGCTGATGGGGACGGCTCAGTTGCTGTGGCAGCCCAGAATAACACTGACGCTGGTGGCATCGGAGCTTAAATAAGGTTAGATTAAAAAAAGGGGGGGATTGCAGTTCACCCGAGGAACGAAGGGAGAAGGAGTAAATGAAAGTCAGACAAATTTAGGCAGTGCAGTGCCTAGATGCAAGACAAAGCATCGTGAAAAACAGACAGGGGGGTGGGAGGTGCAGTCTAGCATATCGC
>VOQJ01027044.1:12482-24315 GCA_015052665.1 Apistogramma diplotaenia | reverse complement strand
GCAACGTGGGGTTAAGTGTCTTGTCCAGGGACACACGACAGCATGCGCTCAGATGGGGACTCGAACCAGCAACCCTCCGGTTGCAAGGCAAGCGCCTGCCTACAGCGCCACTGCCATTATTATTTTTTTAATCAAATTTGTCACAGCTGCAGTTTTTTGGGGTTCAGTAAGATGTTTACAACACTTATTACTACGAGGCTGTAATTTGTTCTTTATTTATACTTCAGTTTTTTTTTAAACTCTAATTTCTGTGTTAATGAGGGTAAGGATGGCTCTCTCCATACAGCCTAATGTTGGCCTCAAGATACTAACTGGTCTTATTGCACTAACCTGTAAATATAGAGTCCCAAACACCATAATTAACAAATTATGTTTTCAGTATATTTAGCTATTAATACTCTTATCTTTCTCTTTAGCTTATTTGTTAAAGTAAAAGGAGGATTTAAACTTATAATTGAAATGTTTTACATTGTTTTTGGTACCATTTTCCTACCTTTGGCTTATTAAAACTTGTTACATTTACAGTAGAATCCATGGAGCAGAATTAGGCTGCAGTCGACACCTCAAACAAAACAGAAAATCTTTTTTCTTTTGCTACAAATAAAATACAGCAAAGAACTGCATGTTCAGTAGTAAGAACTCGCTCTCACGATAACATGAAAAATAAATACATCACATGGATGTTGGTGGCTTTTTTGACATATTTTGACGAGTTACCACTTTTTTCTTTTTGAATCAGTTTCTCCAGATAAAAGTGGGGTGAATGAACGCAGCTAGAATGATCTATAAAACTACTTATTTAAAAATATGTGGGAAAAAAGTATACCCTTCATCTTAAAAGCTTGTAATGGATAATTTTGTGCAGGCATGAACGCTCTTCTTCTGCTGAGTCGTCTTTCAGTGCATTACACCTAAAGACTTTCCTTTCTGTACACACAGCCTGACCAGCGCTGGCTCGAATTTCATTCATGGACAGCAAATGTGTGCAACATCTTTCAGATTGTAGACTGAAGCTCGTCGGCACAATCGGTTACCTGCAGAGCCTTTGATTGCATGTTGAGGTACTTGGAGAGCTAGTTTTCCTTTCAATTCTCCACACGTGAGAAAATGAATTTCCAGATTAGCAGTCATTTAAAAATCGACACCATTTATAAATTAATGATTCATTTCTAGCAATATGGATTTAATTTTAAGTCTCACGGCAGGCTCTCAGGCGTTGAAACCTTTCATCTCTGAAGGCTCGTTAGATCTCAGTTTTTTGGCACCGTGCACCTTATTAGCAAAGAAATAAAACACACTACAGTAGATGTAAAAGGTTGTAGTAAGACTGGCTTCATATATCACTTATTTTATGGATTTGAAGGTGCAGGAAATGTACTGTATTCCCTTAATCTGTCATTTATTTATAGAAAGAGCATCTGTGAAGCTACCGACTGAAGGATGGATAAACTTGTGGTAACACCACTCAGTGTGTAGATGTGCAGAAACATTTGCATCACACAGTTTGGATCCTAGTAAGTCTTTAATTGTAAAAATAAAAATAGGCAGAAGAACTCAATTTATAGACGTGTTTCAGGACCGAATAAATAAAACAGACATGTTAAAATGGAAAATCAAACAAGCATTTTGTTTATCTTACTATCATTAAGCACAGTTTAACAGTGGTGTCAATTAAAAAAGGTGTTGGCAGTTCAAACACGTTCATATATACAACACAGGACAGCAGAGTTCGGATAATATTTCAAAAATAACTTTTAGCACTTGTTTGGAAAACCAGGGAACTAAACCGGACACGTTCACACAGTCACAGCAAACAAAGATTCTTCTGATCTTTTTCTTATTGTTTTTATTAACCTGGTCTGAAAAAGCCGCCATTCTGGGGCTCCAAAGATGTTAAAGCAATGCTTAAAAAATGATTTTTAACAGGTCAGCATAATGAAAACCTACAAAATCCGTTCCTGCCTAAAATGAAACGACATCAACAGCAGCCATGAAGGCAGCGAATATTCAGAACTTTAGTCAGAGATGTGTCACCCAGTGAGTGAATCTTTTCAAACAATTTAAAGCAAATAAAAAGACATTTTTAAAAAACTGGAGACTGTGGAACGACTGGACTTGGAAAGCTGCATCTTCCAGCTGGGATGCACAAGGAATGAACAACACTAAATTAAACCAGGTGTGCTTAACGTTGCTGGATTAGGCTGCATAACCTCTCCCACAATTCAACATGTTATTTCCATTTTGGCCACCTGCTACTTTGCATTAGCTGACCAGATGTTGGTGATTTATAATGTGGGTTTGATTTAAAAAAACACAACAAAAACTAGCAAGTCATCACCTCTAAGTACTCGGTCAGTTTTCCAGGGTCATGTGGCTCCTTGGTCAGGGGGTCACTCTTCACGTTCTTCACCTCTTCCTTCTCATATGGTGATGAAACCTCCCTGCTCACTGCTGACCGACTCTGGCACCACGCAGCGACCCCTCCTCCTGGTCACGCGTCGCTTCCGGTGAAATTTAGCGTAACAGCGAAATCCTGAAATATATGAAGCGACCTGTTATCTGAGAAGGTGTTTAAATGATATGAAATGCAAGTATTTCAGTGACCAGAGGAAGCAGTTTCACTTTAGTAGAGACACTTTATTTTAGGATTGAATAAGAGGCTGCAGATATGATATCAGAGAAGGTATAAATTAACAAGTAAACTGCATTCAATATTTATAAGATGCCTGCGCCACCATAAACATCTCTAAACTCAAAACAATTTAATAAAACCCTAAAAAATCATAATTTATTAATGCTGTGACATTTTCCGTTTACCGCTGGGGGCCCATTACCACTCAGAGCCTTTTAAAATCTTAATTGTAAACAGTGAGACTTGAGGGAAGCGACCCAAATGTGCAGCTGCACATGAAAAGATGATGCTATTGACGCTTCTGTGGATGCTAAAGTGCCGAGTTACCAAAAAACGAACCTTCCTCGCACATGCAGTCGTCGTAGCATTTGTTGTTGAGGCCTCTGTTGTGAGGTTTGCACTCATGTTGCCTCAGGTCGCAGCAGGAACCTTGTTCAAGAGGAACACACAGCAACATTTAGTGTACAGCAATAAGGCGGCGGTGCATTATGGTCCTGAGCGATAACTATAAGTCTTGCTCATACTGACCTGGAAGGCAGTCCAGGTGGTGGTCACATGGCTCAACTGCATCAGCATCTACAGTCAAATTTCCACTGCTGAGGTTCTTACTCCGCCTCTTGTCTGCAAAACAAGAAGTTAGAACATCAGTTTGATCCCCAAAGCATTGATCAGTGTGCAGCTTCACCCAAACATGGACAGATTCATCGCGCAGTAACACAATTCTGCTTTTTGTGTGGTCTTTGGCTGATTGCTTTAGAGCAGGGATTCTCAAATCCAGGCCTCGAGGGCCGGTGTCAGTCAATTAAGTCATTAGCAGGACTCTGGAGAACTTAACTGCACACTGAGGAGGTGATTCAGCCATTTGATTCAGGTGTGTTGAAGCAGAGCTGCATCCAAAACCTGCAGGACACTGGCCCTCGAGGCCTGGATTTGAGGATCCCTGCTTTAGAGGTTACCACAGTGGATCATCTGCCTCCAACTCACCCTCTCCCTGGCATCCTCCTCTGTCACACCAACCCTCTGCATGTCCTCCTTCACTACATCCGTGAAGCTTCCCTGTGGTCTTCCTCTTTTCCTCCTTTGCACGTGTCTAAACCATCTCAGCCTCGCCTCTGTAGCCCCGTCTCCAAAGCGGAGCCATTCCTCTGATGGACTCATTTCTAACCCTGTCCATTCTGGTCACTCAGAATGAAAATCTCAACATCTTCACCTCCAACTCAGCCTCCTGTCTTTTTGTTAGTCCCACCGTCTCCAAACTGTACATCATAGCTCCCACTTCCATCTAGTAAGCCTTCATTTCAGCCTTGCTGCCATTCTTTCCACAAAATCCTGCTTTTTGTGTGGTGTTTCACTTATTTTAGATTGGTTTCTATTTGACGTGACACTAGTAAACAGTGGCAGCAAAGGTGTTTTAGATGTGAGAGCCTTCAGCTGCTCTCCAATGATGGTCCTTTGGCTCTCCCACTTCTGGTGCTCTTGCTGGTAAGGAGTAGTTCAGCAGTAAGTGCTACTTTACTTCCTGAAAAAATTGTATTACAATGTTTAATGCATTTATATTTCACTTACTTGAGTTTAATTTAAATAGTAATTTAAATAAATACATTTAAATAAAGTCTTAATAATGCAGCTTCAGGCCATCTTAGCATGTCTGTAGAGATGGCAGTGTTGGGTCTATCAGTCGATCTCTTCGCACTGCTGCAGGCTAAAACATCTCAGACAGATTAGCATCAAATTTGATGCAGATATTCAAGGTCTCTCCTGGATAAATCTGAATGATAATCACCCACCCATCACCTCTGTAGTGCCAACAGCAAGAAAAGGTTTTCACTAAACCAGCGAGCACATTAAATGGATTCCCGTGAGCGCCTCTAACCGCTTTCAAGGTCTCGTGGACTCATTCAAACCGCGACGTAGCCACCTGACATTTCTGTGGAACAATGTAGCACCTTTCAAACACTGCAGCTCATCAGAGAAAATTAAAACAAAACATTTAAAAGAAATGACGCCGATCACGAAGAGATAAAAAAAAAAGAATAACCTGGAGGAAAACAAGCAGCAAGCAAAAACAGAAAGAAAAGAAGTCCAGCTGAACTGGATACAAATGTACAGGTTGGTTAAAGAAAGTGATGAAAACTTTAGCTTAAAAAAATTGTTGGGAGTTGGAGCAGATCTGACCTCTGTGGTTCCAGCAGTGGATAACATCCCACCTGAGTACTGTTCAGTTCTAAATCTCACCAGAACCCAAAGCTGAGAACTGAGACTTGGTGCCAAGTGATCTCTTTTCTTATTGTTAAAGTTCTAGCAGCAGCATTTTAACCAACTGTGGCTGTTTTCAGGAAACCGGGTGTCATCACAGCTGTGATCAGCTACTCTGTAGTTGGGAAGGATTCGACTTGGAGGAAGCATGTACAGATTGCAGCATGGGGCTTTTCTCATAAGTGTCAGTAGATGCATTTCTGCAGACTGATTTAATTTGGGAAAAGTCTCTTCTGCAACTGAATGGTTTGTCACATGTGGCCCAGAGGATTCATATGTAAGATTTCCGTGAGCATGTCCCCTGATGTTTCATCCAAGAAATGAAAGCTGTGACTGTTCCTAACATTATAACGGTTAAACACGGTGTCTGCACGGATTAGGAAGGCCTACAGGGCTGCTAGTGTGGACATAGAGGTCTTGTTCATTCAAATATATGGAACTAATCACATAAAATGAGAATAGCTTGAGTTTGATGTCTGTTGTTTTCATTAAGAATGCTTGCTTAAATTAAAGGAATATGTCTAACCTTTCTTCCTGGAAGATGGCCAGGTGTCGACTGGTTTCATGTCCTCATAATCTGTCCAATCAAAGAGAGCCATGTCCAACGTCGGCATCACCTCTCCTTGCCCTTTCCCTCGTCCAGACCTCTGAAAATCAAGTGTATTTTTATCCTTATTTCAATGGAAACATTTTTATTGTAATTTAACTAATATTTAGTGCAAGAAATGAACACAGGACAACTCAGACATGTTGGGTCATAATGTCAGGAGTCCCCACAAACAAAAACACTGACATTAACAGAATTAAGACTAGAACAGAAAGATGCAGAAACAGAAAGAAGATGATAGGAAGAGAAGCAGGAAGTAGAAAGAGACAAAGAGCAGGTGCATCACTTTATGACCTGAAAATCCTAACTCTGCCACTTGCCTTTGACCCCTCCAAATATGCAAAAAGTGTCACCCCCTGAAACCTGATGCAGACCAATCACCTTTGGGCTCATTCCCAATTTCTTTCTCACGTTTGCTAAAGAAACACGTCACCAGGGCAACAAAGCTCTGGTGGATGTCACAGCGATGGCTCATCTCCCCACTTAAGCCTCAGCCACTTAGCTGTAGTTTACAGCCACACTAATTCATATTACAGAAACACAGGTGGGTCTGCAGAGCTCAGTTTCAGGGGGCAAAAAAGTGACCCGAAATACAACATGCAATGTCATGTGAACCAAAATGTACCTGAATCTCACTGAGGCCTACAGCTTACTAAGAGGAAATATATCAGGCCTACCCTCTATCCTAAAAGCACATGGAGTTCATTAATACTGTGTGTGTGACTCATAGAATTGTTAATAAATGATACAAACATAATAGCAGTAAATCTCAGAATGATAAAACATCCTGATCTTTAAAGACCTAATTCCATCTTCAGATCATTTCAGCATGTTTTCTGCTGCATCAAACAGCTGTGATAACTAAAACAACGCCACACTGACATCATCGAGCATACGCGGAGAACACATTTGTCCTCTGTGATGAACGCTCTGTTATTACAACTACACTACAGCAGCAATAAATGAATGCACTTTGATTTGCTCTCTGCGTTTTGCTGGTACATTTATTCAGGGTGTTCGTAATGAAACCCGTTGGACCTGTGTTGTGACCAGCAGCAGTGATGCTTCATTGATTTATAAAATACCCCCACAGAGACAACTGGGAAAGCAGCAGAGCTCTACAAACCGATCGACTGGTAACAGAGAGCACGGCCGGCCACACACGAGCATACTAATACGCATCACGCAGCACTTGGAGGGTTACTACGCAAACAGTTTGCACACAAATAGTTTAAGACTCGCAGCCTGTTCTTTTCTAGTCAGTGGAGACGGTCAGCAGGCCACAAATGCTGCTTCCAAGTACAGAATGGATATTGAACTATCTAATAATAATAATAATAAACTGTATAATAACTATAAACTGCAATTATGGAAAGCTAAATACTGTAAAAATGTTATTATTACTAGCAAAAACCTGACCTACAGGTGGTTTTTGCCAGACCTATGATGCTCCTGTGTATCAAAAGCCAGGGTGGCTCAGGGCACCCTGGCTGACCCTGAGCAGGCGACCATATATGCCGCGTTGCGGTGCGGGCGGCGCAGGTTCGATTCCCGACCTGTCGCCCTTTCCCGCGTGTCTTCCCCGTCTCTCTCCTCCCACATTCCTGTCTCTCTCCAACTATCAATAAAGCCATCAAAGGCCAAAAAATATACTTAAAAAAAAAAAACACAGACATGTACATTAATATATATATCATTAATATATATATAGGCTCCTAATAGGCGATTCAACCTTGAGGGGTTAAAAAAAATAGCAAAAATGGCATCAAATGTTAAAACACTGCACAGTGATGAAATAGCGGCTATTCCAATCTGACTGCACTAATATGCAATAACTCAGTTTCATTTTACAACAGTCATGCTTGTACACACACACTTGTTTTTCTGTGTGTGTGTTTTCACTCCTTAAGTGTGTCTCTGTATCTCGTAGCTCGTCATTCAGGTAGAAACATTATCATGAAGAAATGTGTTTTCTCTGTATGCTCACAGGTTCGACTCAAGCTGACAGGCATAAATCCTGCACTGAAGTTCATTTCATACACAATGCTGCACGAAAGGCTTGAGCCTCCCCTCATTTCTTTGTAGTTTGCCTGGGAAATGGGAAAGAGGTGTGGCGATTTATTGAAGCGTGTTGAAACGCACAAGTAAGGCAGGAGTTTTTACAATTGCACAACAGCCTGAACTTTCTTAGGCAAGCTTTCTCGTCATTTCTCTAAGCAGCCGTCAGAAACGGTTCTCCAGGCTTCTTGAAAGCCATTAAAAGCTTTCAGACACTGTGGTAGATAGTTTCTTTGTTTGTCTTCTACTCATCCAGACGGTTTTTTAAGGAAGAACTGCACATCACATTCAGATATGCAAGGATTTTGGCTACAGGAACAAAAGAAACTTCTTGGTGAATTGCTAATACATCACTTACTTCAATAAAGTGAGGAAAACACAGAGCGATGAAGCTAAATGGAAATGTTACACAGTATAATTAAGTCAGCAGGACTTCTCACGGGGAAAACTTGATCCATACAAAAAGCTCGTCTTGGAAACAAATCCAAATTGTGTCCTTTTACCCTCAGGAAATGTGCCTGTGGAAATAACAATCAGATTAATTGCTGGGGGAGAGGGGGGGTACCTGCTTGACCTCTGCTGCTCATTAAACCATCAGCATAAGATCGAACATTAATTAAGTAGCCTCCCACCATCCTCTATCGCTGAATCTGGGCTCAGAGGAGGCCACACTTTTTTCTGCTTTGTGCACTAATATCTGACAGGGAGGGAGTGGTGCCTGGAGGACAAGAAGAGGGTTCATCACTGAAAGGACCCTGGTTCAGATGCTCAGACTGGCATCACTGTGGGCTCCTGGAGCAGCTGCCCCCTGCTGCACATGGTGCCGTGTGTACTCTGTGTGTGATTGGTTAACTGCAGAGACAGAAGCTCTTCATATAGACATGCACCATCTCCTGGTGCTGTGATTTCTGCTCCGAAAGGTTTTCCTTGGTTCCTTTATCCTTTTTGTTTTCCATGCATTGTGCTTTCCTTGTTTTCTTCACTTCCCCATTCTGGTCTTTGCATACACTGTCTTCTCACTGACATCCTGTTTTATTTTGAAAGGACTTCATTTGCGTCATGTGGTCTTTACTTGTCACTGCTCTTTTCCTGCCTCTTTTGATTTCCTTTCCAGTGTTGATTGAATTCCCTTTGATTGAGTTCCCTGAGGTTTCTGTGCTTTGTTAACATCTTTGTTTGTGTCTTTGCCACCAGGGGTTTTTCCATTTTGCTAATTCATCTCACCTGTGTCCTGATGGCTTACACTAGCACCCTCCTGTCCTCACTCATCGTCACTGGACAGCAAACATATGGAGTTAGCATGTTAGTCTTATTGGAGAAACTGAGCCAAATGCTCTAAAGTTAAATGCTAATTAAAAATCCCTTTTGCACCATTTGTTTGTTTGATGACCTAAAAAGAAGAGTGACCTTTAGAACAATAATGATTTTTGTCTCTGAAAATCAATGGTTACATTAGGACGAGATTATTATACATAAGCTAAAAATTCAGGGATCTCACTGAAGCTGGAAGCCATGTGGAAATTATTTCTAATCAAAGTCTAGATTTGATGTAAATCATTTTCCTGCTGGTTAGAAGATCTGGGAGCCATCTAAGTCCACGGCTGATGATTTTTACAGTTCCTTGTTAGCTTTGTTAACAACCACAGAGCCCAGTCCACAGAATCGCCTCTATTATCTCCATAATCATGCCTTTGTCTTTCCCTCCATCACTTGCCCTATTATTAAAAGAGAAATCCTCAGGCATACTGTCTGATTATCTACAAGCTTGTTTGAGGTTGAAGATAAGTTGCAAATGAGGTCTTTTTTAATGCTTAGCACCTTTCATGAATCGAACATAAGCACATCATCAGGAGTGATTTTAAGATGAAGGAAGCCCTCTGTGGGCTGAACATACAAAGACATTACCACACGATTCATAGCCAGCGTGCTAGCTAAAAATCAATGTTTGTTTTACACGTGTAAGTGCAAGCAAAAATAAAGACCTCCACCAAGGCCAGCGCCCGCTGTGGACTTTTAGAGAAGGAGATACTTAAAACTGAATGTGCCTTCCTTTGCCTGCGCTCCACCAGGTTAAACAGAAATCAGTCAGGCAATTTTGCATTGTTGCGCTTGCAGAGAAGCAGCACTAAAAGCAGACCTCTACCTAATAACCCTTTTTAAGCGGCAGCGCAATGTTAAGGCTGGTTAGAGTTTGGCACAAATGCAAAAGATGAAGGTTTAAAGGACTTTAGCAGTAAACATGCAGTTAAGGCTGCAGAAAGGTCGCGGCTGAAAGAAACAACATTCGCTAATGGTTTGAAAAAGGTCTCAAGTGCGCACCCACAGCTTAATGAGGGAGCGCGAGTGCTTAAGAACATTTCAAAGAAACACAAAATGTCTTGAATTTTCGATAAACCCACAGCTCAGCATCACCTAACCTTTTGTCCAGCAACTCTACCGCTTTAAATCTTAGGTGTTAACGGCAAATGTGGCAAGGAGTCTCAGGAAAATATATGTTATTTTGTTCCATTATAAATGCTATTAAAGCACCATGCCGGGTGGGTGTGACAGGTGGTGAGTGATTCCTCATAATCCCTGCAGATTTCCTTCATGACATATGCCCGGCCAGACGCAGGAAAGGGACTCTGCTGCCACAGATTTTGTCCTGAGGTGGTTTTATTAATAAATAAATTGGAGGGTAGTTACAGCAAATGTGCTGCAGGACTCTGACCTGTGTGATTTTGGGTTCCAGAGGTGTAGTTTTAATATACAGGACAGGTCGCATCTGTCATGCACACTGTGACCAAAAGGCAGCCAGTTCGGTCTGCTGGAGGACATTTTTCACGAGGAGCGCCATCAGGTTCACACTACAGTACAGAGAGTGCCATTTGGAAGATGAGCTGTGAGGCTTGTGGCAGCATAACGGCTGCAATGGGGCCCATTTTCACTCTATTTCCACCACACTGAAATCACAATGAGACACAACACACCCACCCTTTAACAAGCACTCCGGTTTCGTTGGTTACCTGGGGTTTGGTTGAGGCCGGGGACAGCGTTGGGGGATGCTCGCTCATCACTGTGGTAACCGTGGAGGAGCCGGAGCCAAACACACCAACG
Source organism: Apistogramma diplotaenia (assembly GCA_015052665.1). Classification (NCBI taxonomy): domain Eukaryota; kingdom Metazoa; phylum Chordata; class Actinopteri; order Cichliformes; family Cichlidae; genus Apistogramma; species Apistogramma diplotaenia. The sequence continues at coordinate 13,666 of VOQJ01027044.1, read as the reverse complement.
TTGGGGGAAGGGGGTTCACCGGGTGGGGTCACACTAAGAGAGGGGGAGGTGGCAGAAGCAGAGGAGGAGAGAGGATCCTCGAATAGATCTCTGTCCTTCAATGCAGAGCTCAGCCCTGAAGAGAAGCCTGTACAGTAAGAGATATGCATAGATATGTATGCTGCAATTTTCAAATGTAAACAAACCACAGTGATAGATTAACTGCCCAAGTTCCACCTAAAACTGCTTAAAATGACAAGACTGAAGGTGAAATTGTTCTGTCATTGTGACATTTCAAATCAAAGGATTTTTTTTAGACATCTGCCTCAAACTCTGCCTCAACAGCATCACAGTGAAAGTGAATGGAATTTTATTTACAGTCACGAATGTCAATAAAAACAAAACCATTATTAACATTTCTGGTTACTACGACTGATTCTCCAGTTTCCATAAAGTATCATTTATTCTGCATCACAAGTCCAGTCAAACTGGTTCATCTGAGGGCTGTTCACAGTGCCTCTGAGATGAAATGCTCCTGTCATTATACAGAGTGTACTTTTGAACTTGAACACAACACCAAAAACTTGAATTCATCTGTTTTGCATTGGAAGTCTGTCTGAAGAAGCCAAATAAAACTAGAGACATAAATAAGAGTGAGATGCCTCAACTCCACAGATTTCTTCTTAAACCTGGAAGCACATTTACAAATCTTTCCAAATGTTATTAATATTATTCCCCTAAAACTCTAAAACTGTCCACTTGATCAAACTGACTCATTGATCCATCATTCTGACATGTAACAGTGGTTTTTAAATTGTTGTTCTATTGAGCACCGTGAGAAGAACAACAGTCAAAGCCGTGTGCAGATTTAAGTTTTCAAGTTTCAAGTATAGCAACGATACTTTAAACAAAAAGTCCTCCGCTTGTTTTTGGTGCCCTCGAGGCACGACTAAAGCAAATACTTGGACCCATTAAAGTTAAAAAAATTATTAGTAATATTAGTAACATTTATAATTTCCACATTTCCGTGTCAGTAGTGCATTACGCTGTTTAAAGTTTGTAAAGTTGCTGTGTAAAGTTTCTTGTTGTTTGTCCAATCAGAGGAGATTCTGAAGCTCCATCTTATCTTAAAGACCTCATAGTACCATATTACCCCAGCAGAGCACTTCGCTCTCAGGCTGCTGGCTTACTTGTGGTTGCTAGGA
>VOQJ01027037.1:33088-44881 GCA_015052665.1 Apistogramma diplotaenia | reverse complement strand
CCTTCAAGTTTTTTTCCCCGCTTCCCGCCTGGTTTTTCTTTTTTTTCCCCCCCCCCCCCCAAAAAAAAAACAACCCACTTCCGTTTTGCTTTGTGCACTTTTGCAGCGTTTTTCTGCTTGCTGGTGTTTTCTTTAGTTGCATTTGGCCCTTCAGGGCCACTGTACTAAAAGGCCTCCAATATTATAAAAACACAAAACTCCAACAGAACTTCATTCATCATGGGATTTTATTATTTTTAGAAGTCATGTACATATAATGAATTATTTTGCATGCAAGTTAGTAGAGTTATACATGCCAGAAATATTAGTTCAGCAGTCAGTGACTGGAGGACATGCGCTTCTCCAGGATTCCCAGTAGAGGTGATTCTTACTTCCTGAACTGAGGAATTGGCGACGGAATCTTGATGTCCTGGCCCCTCTCCAGCCTCTTCTCACATTCAATGAGGTAGTTCACACCATCAATCACCAACTGCACCAGCTCAGCCTGTGAAAGTACATGTAGCCGGTGTCATGTACAAAGCATGTAAAAAGTTGTGATTCACCACACCACAATCTGACCCTGAAACTCAACGGTACTGTTTATCTTTTAATGTTACAAAAACTGATATCAAAGATTAGCTCTTTTTACGCGTTGAAGTTGTTGAAAGAAATGAAATAATGTAGTTGGGTTGCATAAAAAAGAATAATGAATGAATAATAATAAAAGAGCAATAGCAACTTGCAATCTGCACATGCAGCACAGAGATTAGATGAAAAGAAAGCAACATTGAAATTAAAGGCACCGACACAGAAAACATTTCGCTGAGATCCTTTGTTTGTTCATTTGAAGTTACTTTAAATAAAGCTTCATTGTTGCTTGTAGTATACTAGAATACCTTCCAACACCAGTACGCACCCGGTTAGCTGTTATTGCACTGCAAAGGTATACAAGGGAGCCACCTTTCATAAGAGGCAAGTTGAACTTGTACCTGCTAAGATTACTGCTGTTAGACAGGGTCTTCCCCTGAGGCCATTCACAAATTTTCCCCCCTTTGGCCTCAGTGGAAGTAACCACCCCACCCCACTATAGCCGTGACCTTGCACACTGAGGCCTCTTCACAGTATTTGACACAGCCTGCAAAGAGGTTCTGCTCAGGAAACGGCAGCCATTTAACCTTCACTGGCACATCCCTGCCTGGATTACAGATTAAGGAACAGCAGGGGGACACTTATTCAAAGCTCGCACCTGTTCGCCTACAAATGTCTGCTCTCCTCTGTCTGACTGTCTCCCTTTGCCTGCTGTTCATTTTGAGCTTTGCTTGCTTTAGCTGCTGTCTTCATTCCCTGAGCCTTTACCTCTGACTTGCCCAGACGATCAAGGTTAGAGATGTCAAAAATATCTCCAGTAGCAGCTGTATCAACACCTCCTGTGCCTCTCTTCTGCAGTCTCAGATTGTCCAGGATCTTTTTGAAGCGAGGGTCCTAGAAACAGCACACAAATTCAAGTTTTTATCAGATATGAGAAGAAAAATTAATGACTCTGTGTGTGTCGCTGTGCGCATGTGATAGCAGACGAAATGTGAGTATGATTCCTGAATTACCTTGTTGAGGAGGGGCAGGCGAATATGCACACCAGCCCTGAGCCCCGTGCCAAGATTTGAGGGACAGGTAAGGATGTAGCCCAGACGCTCATTCCACATGAACTCCCATCCTCTCTCCTGAATCAAATGCTCAACCTAGAAGTTAAAGGAAAGACTAGTAATGTTTCAGTAATGTTTGGATCCCAGGGTTTTTCTGGGGGAGAGAAAATAAACTAAAATCTTAGCAAACAAGCTCTTGTTCCTTGATTTGTGTTAATGCAACTACAGACTATTTCTTGAGACTTGCTTCAATTCATTCAGTCCTGTAGCCAGAAATGACCAGAGGACTAAGATAAAATGAATGGAGCAACATTTAATGTTAAACATTCACACCTGCTTCAGACCTCTGCAGAACCTTTCAAACACCCTCTTCATGTTTCCTCCTTTCTCCATGGATATGATCCTTGTGTGATCCTCTTCATTAATCCAGATTAAGAAGTTTTTCTCATTGTTGTGCCTGAGTATCAGGATGAAAGGATTAAACTCCAGCTCAAACCTATATTTTGATATCCATGTTAACAGGATAAGGAGAGGTGCAACCAAAGACGCTTTAAAAGGTGCAGTGAAAAGTAAAAGGTGCTCAGTGGGTAAATTTTCACATTAAAAAAATCAGCCAACATTGGAACTTGCACTTGAGCTAAAAGATGACTCTCAGCCAGTGAAGTAAAAATGTTGCTTCTGTGTTGGTAAATGTGTTAGTCTAGGGGTGACCTTTATTTGTTACATTGTGTCCTTTCATAACTTTACAGAAACTTCCCCAAACTAACCTACTGTAATTAACAAGCTGCTACAGTTATAATGGGCACAAATTACCACTTGTCTCGTTTGTGTTCTGCTTCTGTGAACTAGAATTGCTGTACATGTGTGGTGGGTTGTGTTTTCAGCTCCAGGAGGAGAGGTGAGGCAGTGTGGTTGAGGAAACAGTGACAGGTAATGTAAGTGGAAGCTCTGTTGTTCATTCTCTAATCAACTTCTCCTCTTGGAGAAGCTGCAGCTACTGCTGGCTGCTGCTTGCAAGCAAGCTGAGGTATCATCTGTGGAGTGCATACCCTGCAAACTGGGCGTACTATTCTCCAGTATGTTTCTAAGTAGGGCACTGAGCTTCAAAACAAATATATTTCTTCTACAGTTGTTTATCATACTCCTAGTCTTACCAGATCCCACGAGCATCAGGCCAATCTCTGGCCATCCCAGCTGCCGTGAGCAGTGGTGACACAGGTTTATCAAACAGGAAGTGCTCCTGTATAGGGACACAGGAAAAGTAATTACAAAAGTAATCAAGACAAGAACAAAAACAAACTTTGTGTCTGAGTGATTATGCACGCAAATATGTGTGATTGTTCACCAACATCAATAAGCTGTTGCTGCTCTCTTTCAGTCATATCTCCCAGGCTGTAGTATCGACCAGTCAAATCTCCCTTCAGGCCAGCCAGAGCTGTCACAACCACGCGCTCCACCTCACGGCGCTCGGAGCGCGAGCATGCCGGCGGAAGACTCAGTCCACGGATGCTACGACCAGTGCGAACACGAGATGACAACACGTAGCGCTCATCAAAAAATCCTGAGGTGATCTGAGGAGGACAAAGCTTTGGGTTATGTCAGGCATGCAAGAGCAGATACACCAATGGATGGTCAAGATGATGTGATGGCAGAGAACAAAGGATTAAAGAGAAGCAAATATAACCTTGGAAGCATCCAGGTCAGTTGGGTGCTTCATTGTGCGAGGGTCATAGCCATTGTGTCTGTCCTTGATAACAGGGTCAAAAAGCTCAGCAAACACCTGATTAAAAAAGAATCAAGTGTTTAATTCCCCATTTTATTTGAATAAAGACACATAAACAGTGCAAATCTGAACTCCTACCTCATAGGTCTCCTCATCTCCAGCTACCATTCCCACAGTCTTAATAAAAGGGTGTCCGGGGTTGTCCACTCCAGTCTGGATGCACTGGTCCAGGGTCCAGTTGTTGGGTGTGATTTTATCCTTCAGACGTGCATAAATGCTCGGGGTCAAGGCTGCTGCCATGCAGTTGTTGTGCTTCCTCAGGTCAGGGAAATCAGCACTGTAGAAAGTTAGCAAGATCAAAATGAGTGTTTTTACAAAGAAGTCATTTTTCACGGCCCAGCTTGTAACCATCTAAATAATGTTTGAAATAAATTACTTTGTTGTAGTGTTGCTTTAGTAGTACTGAGGGAAAACAGTCTTTCTGCTATCCACTATAATTCAAAGAGAGTTTTGCCGAAACATTCTGCAATGTTGGCCTGCAGGTGACAGGAACAGCATTGTTGAAATTCACCGGCTATCCAGGCAAACTCTCAATGTTATCTCCCTTCACTTTATTGCACTCACCAATACACACATACGCACTCATGCTCAAGTACCTGGGTGGATAGCACTTCCTTCTCTCAGCAGCTTCAGCGCTGTGACTGAGGAGGTATCCAGATGTCAGCGTGCCGGCTCCCATGGCCAACATCACTGCAGTGTTACGGCCAGAAATCACACGGGTGAAAGAGCTTGCCATTCTTATGAGGTCTGAGTTGTTATCTGGTAAAAGTGCAGAGGACAAATATTACTCTTTCAGAACTTTTAAAAACGTGACATATTGACCCAAAATAGTACAAATACATTTTCCAGTCTGGTGGTTTAAGGTCAAGTTGTATTTGTACTGCAACTGAGTTTTAATTGTTTTAATCCACACTGAATATGATCATCTCTGGAAAACATTAGTATCATAGTATCATTAGAGTTTTCCAGGTCATGTCTTTAATGTCTTTCTGCACCATCGTAGCATACTGAGCTTGTGGAATAATGAAGGCTGAACTTCACAGGCGTCCCGCCCAGAGGTCACAGGTGGCATTCAGGGAAAGCTGATAATTGGGAATCAGATTGTCAAACCAGACAGCACCGAAAGAGTAGTTACCTGTAGCTGTAGTTTATTTAAAGCTGAGTATTTGTTTTACAGATTTATACAAGTCTGTGTATTTTTCTTTGAAAGTCTCACAATAATGAGACTTGACCTATTTTTGTCCTGCAGTGTAGATTGTGGTAGCTGTAGATTTAGTAAGATTCAAAGTGAAGCTGTTGGTATTTTCCTGCATTTTGTCATAAAGTTCAACAATCACTTCAAGTTTAAGGATTATTAAATTAAGATGTGTTCACACACGTCTTCATAAGTACATATTCAGACAAAACCACTAATAGTCTTAAGCTATGAACTGCTTAAGTAACAGATATGCCTGCAGTCTGTGTGATGAGATTACTCGCGAAGCATAGGCAAGCATTCTGATTGGCCTCCTCCAAGAAAGTCACTGGCTCAGGTGATCAGGTGAATTGTGATTGGATGCCTAGAAAAAATCACTGCCTCAGTAATTTGTCTAATAATTATATTTTTCTTAGTTCAGCGACAGGCTGGCGACCTGTACAGGGTGTACCCTGCCTCTCGCCCTATGTGAGCTGGGATAGGCTCCAGCCCCCCCGCGACCCCGCACGGGATAAGCGGTTGAGAATGGATGGGTGGATGGATAGTTCCATTTAAGCCACATCAGTCTATTAATTATTCATTGTGTTTTCTATGCTACTCTGGATTAAAAGTATAATGAGCTAAAAATGACGTATAGCATTATATATAGCTCTAGATGAGAGTCTACTACATCGCTCCACATTACCCAAATTAGAAAAGTGAATTCTGTATCTGTCTTCAAACACACACACACACACACACACACACGCACACACACACACACGCACACACACACGCACACACACACACACACGCACACGCGCGCACACACACACACACACAAGACTAATAGTGGGAGTTAGTCAAGTTAAGCTAACGAGCCAGCTTGAGGGTGGAATCATCATGATTCTTCTTGACATTCTGAGGGGGGCTTACACAGGACAGATACAGTAAGGGACCATCTCGTCAAAGTCATATTTCATGGAAATAAGCAAACAACTTTTTTAGTTTAAGTTAGTTTTGTTTTTTTAAGAAAAAAAAACACAGATTAGTCATAAAGCCCGAGACAGACGAAGCACATGGAAGTGGGATAAAGTTTAAAGGAGAAAGGGTCATGAGGAAAAGTGGGATTAGAGGGATTTCTATCAGGGAGCGCATAGTAGGTAGAGGGGCAGACACCTGCACCTTTTCACCCTGGATATGTGCAAGGACTATGTCTACAGACAGTTTGATTTATTTAGTGTGGTTTTTTTTAATAAATTAAGATAAACAGGTGTAGGAGACACTGCTGGATGCAGCAACAAAGTTGACAGATGGCTGGTACCTGGGAATAGAAGGCAGCTTAAGTGGCCTTAATGCAAGTGGCTGTGTGTATGCTGTAAATATTAATTTAAGGAACCAGGTCAGTTTTTGCATTTCTGTTTCTGGATAATAAAAGTATCAATCTGAAGTAAAGAAAAAATATATACAAAATCATGCAATTCTTGAAGAAGTCTATTCAGATGGTTAAACAGCTACTGCACTTCTCCAAGAGAGGTGCATAAGCAGGGAGCTGAAAAAATTCATGCAAAGCCTGGAGTCAGTCAATTGCCTACCTTTGGAAAGCTGAAGAGTGGAGGTAGCAGAAGGTCCTGCAGCTCAGTCCAAGGAGGCTCAACCTGCAGAGTGAGAGCAGACGGAAGAACAGGGATGGGATCAGAGGAAGATGGGGCCACTGGCTCAGGATTAGCCTCTCACTGGGCAACAAACAGGAAATCCTCTTTCTGCTGTCAGTCATCGTGTCTGCCTGCCTGTTTACACATGCACTCATGCACAGGAATATTTTCACGAATAGTTAAAAACTCCCCCGTTTTTCCTCACAGAGCAGAGAACAGCATAAATTGGCTCCATCCACATTAATAACAAAAGTGGGCTGCTTGCATCATAAAGCTGCCACCCTCAGTCTGTTTATCCGTACTAAAAGCTGACAGCAGATTCTGCACTAACAACTTGTCACATCCCCTCAACAAACGTTTGAATGATGACTTTATCACTAGTTCAGCTTGTCTGAGATACACAACATGCCGTTTTTGGTGCAAAAAGAAACAAAATCGTTGATGACCACATGGTGGCAGGATGGCCCAAAATCTCTACATCATTCAGTCAGAACCTGCCACGTATGTAGCACATGTAGTGAATGCAGTTACTGCAAACTTTGTGACATGACAGTTAGTAGTGTTCTTTTTCCTAAAAATATATTATTGAGTTACAGTGGGTGAGCGTGTGCCACTTTGATTAACAGTTTTGTGGAAAAGTAAAAGAAAATAACAGCTGTAAACAAGACTTATGCTCTTACAGTACTATCCCTCACACAGTGCACTGACTGCGTTTGCCTCAGAGCTGCTTGGTTCCAGTTTCACACGTGTAAGTAGTCTTTATAGGCCAAAGTACAACACCGTGTGAATGAACTGTGCTTGTTGTTTTTAGCACTAGTCCCAAATTAGAGTAATTTCATCAGAAGCAGCCATGCAGCCTGAAGCAAATCCAAAAAGTAATTCTTATTTCATGGTATTCATGGTTGCACATTCTTGTCTCCCCAGTTTAGTCAAAGTAGCTTTGAGCAAATAAATTATACAGCTTTGCAAATACTCCCAAGTGAAGTATCTCCAGACAACAACGGTAGAGATTTATACTTTCAAGTGTCATGGTGATTGCTATTGCAATGCTTCAACTGTGAATCTGCAATGTCTTACATTTCTTAATTATTCGTTATTTCAAGAGCTACGATTCTAGCTGCTCAACAGTCCTGGGTCTCCCTTTATCATCTTTTTCATATCGTGATGAAGGAGATGTGTTCATGCCAGTTCAGCACTGGCACCCTTCTGCTATAAAGCCATGCTGTTGGAATGGGAACTGTTTTTTACGGTTTAGCATTATCTAATATGATCTAAGCAGCAGAAATTGGATGGATGGGTGCATCCTAACTTTTGATAAAGATGTATAAATTAAAATCTAGTTCTGATGTCTGGTTTCAATGTTTTGTTGATGCACAGACTGAAAGAAGCTGAAGGGTTAACATACAGGAAGCAACATCACTGATATTATTACTAAGAAGTCCAAATAAATATGCAAACATATAAGGCATGTTGAATTTATTTCCCCTGCACCCACATGTGAAAATCCAAACAAATAAATAAACACACAAACAAGTACACAAAAATAATGTTACAATAAAACACAGCATACTGTATTCTCACACTTTTATGCAAAACAGATGCTCAGAATTACAGACGCTGTGCAAAAGGACAAGTTTTCCCAAAAGCAAAGTCTGAAACAATTCCTCTACTTGATTTTTAATAAGGTTATTGTTTTGTGAGGAATGCTCCAACACTGCTACTGCATAACAACAGCTTGTTTTGCAGAAGACACAGCCAAGAGGCCTGACTTTGTGAGGTACACTAAGAGACAAACGTGCCAGATTTGATGGACAAAGTATTGTTTTTATACTCTTTTTTTTCCTGACAGCTACAGAGATGATAGTATTATAGAGAAGCAGTGGAAGAAGGTACAGGAAACGTCCAGTCAGACATGCACAACATGCAGCTGTTGTGTGCATGCAGGAGAACTATATTTATCATATCATTAATACAGAAAACAATCTCTGATTATTGAAGTGCTACATTTTTTTAACCTTCAAAAGGCTTTTTTTTTTTGTTTAAATAAAGTGTTAAACAGAGTTCTTTCTATATAATCTTCGGATGCAAAATTTAAATTCAACATGAAAGTCAAAGAAATTAAAATAAACAAATAAACAAAACAAAAAAACAACAATAAATCAATATTCACAACAGAACAATTCCAAGTATTTCTTCTTCAATCATACGATATGTGCAAAGTCACTATATACAAAAATAATATAAATACATCATCTGAAATGAACAGAACTGTAAATAAGGATCACCCTTTCAATCAAGCAAAGCTACATCTCACTGTGTACTGTCCCAGTGTACAGTTACACACAGAGGCTTGATGACACCGACTAGCACAGCTGACAGTTAATAAATGCCAAAAAACAAACAAATTGCACAGACATGCTGCGAAGCTTCGTGTAAGCAGGGGTTATAGCAATATTCAAACAGTAGAGGGAGATATTTGCTCATTGGATGCTGCAATGGCTTTATTACGTTACACTGACATGCTACCGTTTAGTCTACGTGACACATCTGATTTTAAAAAAGAAAACGAATGAGTACAATTACAGTCCTTTGTTATATTTTAAGATTTTTAATCTGTTTTTATATAAAACTTTGCTCTTGCAAATTTTCAATTTGGGAATGGGGGAAACTGACCTACACTAGTGGAAGGCACTGAATAAATGATTTCATTTTTTTTTTAAATCATTCATGTGTATTTAAAAAAAAATGCTAAAAAGCTTTAACTGATCACAAACAAATATAGAATTAATAGTTTTATCAAGGGAAAAATCTGAATTCATCAAAATATATCACATTTTGTCTTTCATTTGAATCTTTCTACATTATATTTGAAGGCTTAAAGGCGCTGGGACGCACTCAGCCCGCTGAAGATGCATAGTGGCTTAAGGAGTCGCCCCGGCAGGAGCGACGCATGCTAAGCGGAGGATCAGGGGTCAGGATGAAGGCAATTTAGACAGTTACATCCCAAGCTGAATTCATGCAAGTTTTATGCAGTGACCCTCACGAGAGAAAGCATTTTAAGGGTCTTGCTCCAGGACATGGCACAGAAAATGCACAGGCAACAGAACACAGACAATAGTACAGAGACACAAGCTCAAACATCTCTCTGTCACACTATCTGTATATGCTACATCTCTGTTACTTCCACTGTACTGCATCCATTCTCTCACCCTCTCCTGCACTCTCAGGCCGTCTGAGGAAGTGTTATGCCACGTGCGCCACACAATGACATGGTTTTTTTCCTCGAAACCCTCATACAATGCAACCTCTCTTCCTTCTCGAAGACAAGCAATCTTACAACCACACAGGTTCTTTTCTTGTTCTTATAGTCCCCCTTTCTCTTGTAAAGCTCTCAAACATGTTCAACTATCCTCATATGTTGATATCTGTCACTTAAGACCGAATCTCATTCTATTTCCAAGTCACTCTCAAAACTCTTCCACCAACTTTCTCTTGACTTATGAGATCACGTGGGCGTTTCGCCCTTTGGGGGTCCAGGTTCAGCAGGCTCCCACAGGCCACAAGCGGCTGTAATTCAGGCGGGAAGCCTGGGCTCTATCTTCAGTGAGAGATCGTAGAGCGTATCCTCATCCATGATCAGAGTCTTATCCAGAAGGTACTGGGTCACCTAGGCCAAAAACAAATATGGATGACAGGTAGGATTCACATGAGCAACCTGTTTTTCTTCAGTTAATTATTTTCAATTAAAGAGTGCGATTGTTTTAAATATGACATGATCTCCATATTGCTCTTTAAAGGCTCTGCATGAAAATGATCAATAAATGCAAGTAAGACATTTTTAAATTGTGTAATCTGTGCTGTCAAACCAAGCAAACCAATTTCACTTGTACAGACTAGCTGCAAAGTTAATCTTTTATGATTTATTTTTTGGTTTTTTTGGCTTTTGTTTTATAATTTTGTAAATAATAAGAAACATAAAGGTAGAAAATGAAAAGTACCTTGGCTTGATGCTCTATTCTGTACGGCGTCTGCTGGAACTGTCGGATCTCTCTGATGATGTGGGATATCTAAATAAAATATGGACTTTAACTTGATATTGAAAGCACGGCATGCCCCTCCAGATGATTTGCTTCCAGTTTGCACATTTATTTTTTACATGCCTACCATCCTCATTTTGGAGAAGTTAACGAGACCCTCCTCTGTAAAATTTGGCGTTCCCTCTTCAATAAAGGCCAAATCTGTTAGATACATTCCCAAGTACGGCACACAAGGGGGGTTGCAGCTGGAAAAAGGGAGCAAAAGAAGAACATGTTGTCAACATGTTTCTTAGTCAAAAAAAAAATTGATATGTATGATGGTATCTAAAATCAAATCTCACTTTTTCAGGGTCTCCCTCAGATTTTTGAATCGTCCCTCTGAGGACACAGTCTTCTGCAGTTTGTCCATCAGGGCTTTAGTCTGGAAAAGACCACAAATACACATTTATAATTATTTAAATTCTAAAAGATGATAATGACAACGATGGTAAGATTTCAACTGGCTTCAGTTCTGAGAAGTATTGCTTGGTGGGCAGAGAGTCTGTCTGCTGATCGCATGCCCGTGGCTACAACTGCCTTATTGTTACCAGGATTAAGACTATAAACATTACTGTTGAGAGCCCTTCAGCACTTGCCTTTTCTCTGAACCCCCTAATGGCATCAGAGCAGAGTTCCCATTTGTAAACATTTCAGACGATGACTAATCTTTTATGGTTAAATTAAATATATATACAATTTCCTCACAATTTATGTTTTTTTAAGAAGGATTTTAGGTTTTGCCGAGAGGACTGATGAAGAATTATCCCACCTGTTTGCTGATTTTAGCCCAGGTCTTCTTCAAGCGATAGATGGCACTGCGATTGAGTGCAGATGTGATCTCCAGGACTCCGTTGTAGTTGTTCAGACAGCGACATATGTCTGCCACAGCAACCCACTTCTCAATGGAGTTGGCCCTCGAGCCCACGTCGGTGTGGGTCATGATCTGTGATGCCACCAGGTTACTCATCTTCAGAAGGAAAAGGAAAGAGCATGTGGTTTAAGTGCCAGATCTTTGCAGAGGAGCCTGGAGAAAATGGTGCTTAAAGACAGTGGAAGAAGTTACGTCATTGAAGTGTTGACTTGTTTTCATGATGTACGGTGTCCTTTCTGTCTTATCAACCTTCATCCATCCCTGGCCCAGGAACTCTCTTAGAGAGGGAGGACAGAAATATGTCCGAATGAGATCCCACACCCAAGTACAGCAGAGTGTAAGTTACATTTTCTAATGCCGCTCGCTGAAGAGAATGCATTCCCTAATCTTTCAAGTTGTAAAGTTTAAATAAAATTAGTGAGGATTTCGGGACTTAGGTTTGCTTGGCCTGAGTGTCATGAGTGGACTGACTCATAAGGGATACTCCTGAAGACGATGTGATCCAGAAGAGTGATCTGTTCAGCCAGCTCCATCGCTGAGAGAGATTCAAAACACTCTGCCTTTGGACAGTCCGCCTACACACACACACACACACACACACACACACACACACAC
>VOQJ01027037.1:11054-28872 GCA_015052665.1 Apistogramma diplotaenia | reverse complement strand
GCTGCAGAATTGTCGGCAAGCTGTTGCCAGCTACTCACTAAGTAGTGCTGAGAATGTGAACAGTGCAAATGCAAACACAGACCTTTGTTGTTCTGCTAGAGCAGCAGCAGTAAGGCTACCACAGCAATTTGTGACAAAAGCAAATTGAATTTCCCATTTTTATAGATTTTTAACATTTACCTCGTTTTTTTTTTTTTCATTTATATTTTCTTTTGGCCTCTGCTGCATGTTTAATCACTTTGACTGTGTGTGTGTACCTGGAGGGGTACCGTGTCCTGCTGCTGCTGTGGCAATAGCGAAAGCTGAAGCTGGAGAGACTGAGCAGCGTGAGTTCTCCCCTGGCTGGACTGCAGACGCACAAGCACATAATTATCATCAGAGGCAACAGTGCTGCTGTATTTTTATACTGCTGTTATCATCCACGGGAGGGACAACACAGACATAACAATTTCCTTTCATTTCATTCTCACACAATGAAACACGATTAGTGTCCACTGATTAAAATATTTTTTTGCATTGTCTTATTACTTTACCTGAAAATAATCACTGTTTATTTTATAAATTAAAATACTTCTGTTGAAGTGATAAAAGGTGCCCTTTTCTGAATTTTCCTGAATTAAATTTGTTTGTGTAGGGCAATAAACACATGAAGTATTAATGTTAAAGACCGGGAACAATGTCGGGAATAAAAAAACAATTAAACAAAGATGCAATAAAAATATCATCCTATCCCTAACAAACACTTGCTGGCTTTGCAGATGTCTTGCTTGCAGTATAGACTTTCTTCCGTGTTATCCTGACAGTCAGTGCTGAGCCGTACAGTTACACACATGTCCTCTAACAAACACATTGTCTGGTATATGCATTTTGTATTTTGCTGCTGTGCTAATGATGTTAGCCACCAGGGTCAGTGGTATTTGCCTAACTGCGCCTCTGCAGACGGTGCCTCTGGCTTTGTCATCATGGAGTAATTATGAGCCACCAGTGACAAAAACACAGACGTGTAAACAGCCTTACCAGGCTGTCTGTAGCGAAGGTGTCGAGGTGTGGAAGGGGAGCGACACGGAGACATATCTCCTGCCTCGCTGCTCTGTGGAGATTCTGGGATGATTTTTTCTAGTGACACTGACTCCAGTACAGCTAAAAAAAAAGAAAACAAAGTTCAAGATTATCAGTGGTGACCATGATGATTGTGGTTTCAGTGGTGGCCATTATTTTTGCTATTCTACTAGACAAGGGATCCATTTTGCTTAAGGGGACAGTCATGCAGAGATTACTCAGTACAGTACTAAACACTGGCAGTTCTGCTGTTACAGACTCAATACAGTTTATGGATGTGCAAGCAAACCTTCACGCAAATGTGGACATTCATGTACAGTACTGTGTGTAAAGTACCTGGACATAAATTTCATTCACTTTGAAACATCTACTCCAAATACATGCATTTAAGCTTTGGGTGCACATTGTAAAGAAGCATAGACACACACTAGTTTAAGTAAATCTCAGCATGTAGGCAGGCATTTTAACCTGGATAATGAACCTGGATATGTTTTTGGCACTACAAATGATGCTGCTTATTTTGCTTTTTTTGTTTATGTCAGTATATATGCACTGTACTGAGCCATCTACACGTTACACCTACAATGGGAAAATAAATATTTGATCCCCTGCTGAATTTGTCTTTTATTGCCTTCACTTGTTTTTGTAACTGACCCTAAGTACAGTAAACACTTATGATAATTAGTACCTAATTATCATTAACCCTTATTGAGAACTCTACTATAGAGCTCCTATTGGAGCTTATTTTTAAATGTGTGAACTTGAAAGACTTGGAGCCATTGACTATCAAACACTGTGACATGTTTACATGATCACTTTTTAACTTGTGCTCAGAATATTACACTGGTAATTTTTCAGTATGCATATGAACATATAACACAGAGACAGGACAACAGAAAGATCAACAGACATATAGGCAGATGTGCATTAGCTGCAGGTACTCATTTAGTGACCGATTAAGAGCCAAAGAAGCTGAGACAGTAAGCAGAAGAGGTGAAAGTGCCTCGATGGTACAAGTGCTAATGGGTCTATGTCTCAGTAGAAGTGTGTATGAGATGCACACACACATGCACACACACACACACATTCCATATACATGTGCACATTCCGATGAGTGTCTGACTGAACCTGTGCTGCCTGAGATGCCCTGGCACTATACCTCTCTAATCTGAGAGGGCTGGTTTGCACTGCTATTGGAAGATCTGTGTGTGAGGTGGGAAGCCAGCTTAGCTGACTTAGGCACACAAATGCAAGGAGATAATGATGTCCCACCAGGCATTTGTGCTGCTCTTACAGAGAAGCACTTCACTCTGTTATTTGATTATTGACCTCCAGTGCTTCATAAGCCTTTTAGCACACCAACAACTATTCAAATATATAAGTTTAGTTGTAGTGCATATATAGACAGCATACACCCTGATGGTATTCATAATAAAGAAGTGGAAAAGGTTAAAAAACACATGCTTTTACAGACCAAACTGCAGGCAGAATAATCTGCTCATGCTTCACTAATACCTCCAAACTGTGAAATAGTGCTTAAGATGAATTGTGAACTCTGGTACTCCAGGTACTGTTTCCTCCCACAGTCCAAAGACTTGCACTTAGTGGGATTAGGTTAATTCTGATTTTAAATTGCCCACACGTGTGAATGGTTGTCTGTCTGTGTTAGTCATGCAACAGGCTGGTGACCTGTCCAGGGTGCACCCTGCCTCTCGCCCTAGGATAGATGGGAGAGGTTCCAGCTGTCATAGGCCTCCAGAATGGATGGAGGGATGGCTGTGGGGAAAAGTGTAAATGTGGAAACTATAAAGTACCTCTGCGAATGCTCCGCCGCAGCTTCCCACAGAAGGGGTCGATTCTGGGCACCTCCTCCCCCTCCGCAGTTGAGCAGGGACTCTGGTCAGGCGACGAGGGAATGGGAGGAACTTGGTCCTGTATTGGCTTGGGATTACTGGGTGGAGGAGAGGTGGAGGAGGGAGGAGGAGGAGGGGAGGATGTAGTTGGTGTTGGAGTCTGAGGTGTTGGTGTCTGGGCAGATGTGGGGCTGCTGCCAGCAGACTGGGAAGTGTTGTGGTTGACAGTGGAGTTGGACAAAGGACTGCTCAGGTCAAGGCCCCCGACCCTGGCGGTGATGGGGGAGTGGAGTGACAGCTTTCGGGTTCGGACGGGAGAGGAGGTGCGGGATGGGATGGACAGCGGGGGAGGGGAGGAGAACTTGCGGCAGAGACGAGGAGATTTGTCATTCATGTGGTCCCCGCCTCTGTTATTTTGATTCGTGGCAAAAAACAGCTCCAATGACCTAAAGGGGAACATATATTATATATTAGCAAAATATAGAAATCTTTTTAAGAAAAGCAATGAAAAATAATATCAGGGAAAAGAAGAAAAGGAAAAAAGACACCTGGAGTCACATCAGCTCAAAACAAAACTGCTGGTCTCTGTAAAATTTCCATTAGCAAAAGTAATTTGTTGGCTTTGTTGTTAGCTTTCCTGTATTGGAGGTAAGTGTCTCATTTAGAGGCAGAATCCAATAACCCTGTGTGTTTTCATAACTCATAAAGGAGGAAAGTGTGGCTCGGGAAAAAAATTTAAATTTTACAGTGCACTGGGTAAGCTTGAGGCACACAGTGCTAAATTTGGGACATTGCGATTATCCAGAGTGACTTAGAATGAGTGGGCAAATACAGGTTATTAAAACAGTGACACAATTTTCATTGCGATACATCCATCTCCAGTACACTGAGCTCGAAAAAAACGCAACATCCTTGAGGTTACCCTGGTGACTCTCGGCTTTACAATCCAAATGTTTCCATTCATATCACATAAACAGTATAGGAATTTTACACTTTTGCATGTATGAGTTTCCACATTAAGAGAAAAGGCAGAAGCTGGACAAGTTAAGTTAATGCTGCTCTTATTATGCTGAACCCACAGAGACTGATACTAAGACTGCACTCCTCCTTAGCACCAAGAAGCTTTATGGCATTTATCGAGCAGCTGCTTTCTTTTTATGGCCTGGAACTGCTCGGGTTTAGTCTCGCTGCTGCTATCACTGATGGTTTCAGGTATCTGTTTTTAATGAAGAAAGTATATTAAAATCAGTGTCCACAGCTAAAGAGCAGTTGGTGAACAAACTTTAAAATGTATCATTGATGGAGTCAACTGTGGTGGTAGTGGTGACCAAATCAGAGCTCATGCTGATATTTGACAGCATTTGCCAAAATGTAGTTATAAAAATATCTCCAGTTGTTAGGATCATTGCACCTGTCCCCTCTCCTAAAACTGGGAGGTTAAAACTGTAATGTGTACATCAAACACTATGATTTTAGTTCTTGGTTATGTGCTTTACATGGCAACTTCACAGTCAACAAAAATGTAATCAGCAGGAAAAAAATACAAAAATCATCTTTTATTCCAGATTTGCAGCAGTTAAGCGCTTTATTTAGCAGGCAATGAAAGCGTGTAAAAGCTTTAATCAACAAGCATTTTGGTTATCAATTTTATGATGACATTTATGCTACTAAAAGACTCGTGTCTACAGAGCTACATCAAGGAGGAAGTAATCATGCATGGATAAACACACACAGAGAGTCATCATTTATTCACACAAATCTGTTATTCAGCAGGAAATAGAAGAACAAATTGAAACCCAGATAGAAAGAGCAGGGAAATGATAGGAGCATAAGGGAAGAAAAGATGCATGAAAAGCAGAGACTATGAATACTGAAGAACTTTGAAGCAGGGAGCAGAAAAAGAGGACACAAGCAGCAGAAGATGACTGACTGAAGAAGAAGAGCAAAAGGGATGAATGTGGTTAAAAGAGAAAAAAAAAGGCCTGAAGGAAGTGATGCTTCTGTGATAAAACATGCCACAGATCAGCTGAAGATTTTCCCATTCCCATCTTCATGTGGTCGATCTAAGACTGGTGGGATCACAACTCCTGTGAGTTGTTCATACGAAGAGCTACACAGGCAAAGTACAGGGGAAAGTCATGCATCAGTTAAGTATCACAGCAAGACCAGAAGAAAAGAAGAACAAGCAGGAAAGTAGGACAGAGACAGCAAGAAGGAAGATAGAGAGAGAAGACTCGGTTACTTGGACTGATCCATGGCAATCTTCTTGATCTTCAGACTGTAGTCGGGACAAATGGGTGACATGGACAGACGGTCAAATGAGTGGTACTGCGTCCTGTAGCTGGAGGGCATATGAAGAGACAAGGGACATGGATGACACAAAATGTAACAGAGACAAAAGACGGTTTAAGGGAAGATTATGGAGGAAATGATAAGCAAATCTCTTAGAAGAGGAAAGGTGTGGTTGAGAGAGGAGGCAGACAGTGTGTGACATGTGAGAAAAATCCAGGGTTTCTGTCTGTCTGTCCTCTGCTTATACATTTATGTAGGTAGATGTGATGTATGGATCCACGGAGTCTGCATCATATTCTTTAATCTAGAAAAAACATGGACATGAATCAAACTCATGGACAAACCATTTAACCCAATGATGTCATACGGTGAGAAGTTAAAGAAAAAGTATTGTGACAATTGATTCTCGGATTCCCATGAATCCCTGCATACATTCTCATAGTAAATCCATCCACTTGTTGATGTGATATTTCTGTCAGGACCAAAAACCATTTTACTAGCAAAAAGCACCAAAAAATAAATAAATAAAAGCTACTGTGATGCAAAACTGATGTCCTCTTTACAAACCTTTTTTTTAATACAGTTTCTCTGGAAAATAAAGGAAAGAAAAAAATTTAAAAGCTTCAGTAAGGAAATGGGCTCGCCCCACACACAGTGGATGTCCCTCTCATTTTCTCTGCCCACGTGCCACGGTGAGTTAGGCGTTACACTCAAAAGCTGCCCCTTGGGCAGATAAAAAGGCAGAGCTTTTCCAGTTGAAAAGCTAATTTAAGTAAAGCTGTGGAAGGAATATAAACAGACAATTATGATGCAGCCAGGGCCCTAATAAGAGAGAGAGAGAGACAGGGAAATGTCTCATCTGACACAAAATATTCCCATAACTGTGCCAAAAACTTTGTTGAGGCATCTGTTCTGTCGGCCTCCAAACACAGGCCACTATGTATTTCAGTCCGTGTGTGTTTAACCTTGTGGAAAGAGGTGGAAGCTGCTTCCAAAATACTGACCCACATCTGACTACATCATTCACATATTAAAAAGTAGGAGGAAGCTAATAAAAAAAAATCTCAGAACACCCATGTAATGGCAATATGCACGATTGTGTGTATTTGTGTTTGTAAGGGCACAAATATTGGCACAAATAAATTTGCACATGTTTGTAAAAAGCTTTTATGGAGTTGAAACCTGTCTGTGTTTGTGAATGGACATTTGCATGTGTGAACGGTAAGACCTGATAGGTATGGAGGAGAAAGGCTTCTTGTAGATGTCAGCCAGTTTGTCCATGACCACGGTTGCCGTGGTGAAGATCCTGTATGTGTGCAGGAAGGTGTTGAGGAAGTCTATGGAGAGGAAGCGCAGGTCGGTCAGTCTCTCCAGCAGCCGCTCCACGCTGGCATAGCGGATCTGCGGGACCTTGCAGGAGTTGAGCGTCTTGCTGAAGCAAATGTCAACATCATCTTTATGGAGACGCACATCGGATCTGATGGATACACACGTACACACATACACAAACACATAACCAAGCATGGGTGACTGCTGGGTTGCTAAGCTAGGCAGAAGTTATGAAAGTAGCTGAGCAAAAACAGCCAAGAAAGATAAAAAAATTAATATATAACCCACATAAAACCCACAGAGAAAGGACAAAAATAAGGAAATATCGTCAAGCAGATTTCAGCAACCACGTAAATAATAAGGAAACAAGCATAAAACATCTATTTGCCATCGGCCATATTTTTAACCCAGGTATGCCAGCAGCTTATGTTCTGCCACATGTGCTGTTTCTCTTCACACACACATAAAAATACTTACTTTATCATATGAGGTACAGTGACTTTAGAGTTTTCCTCAAACACACTGGTCATCAAGCCATTACAGCGAATATTATCTATGCACTTCAGAGACAGAGAGAAGAAGAAAAAGATTTACTAATTATTTCCATGTGTGTTTAAATGACTGATGTAGCTGCCACTCTTATAAAAAGGAATCTTTTCTTGTATCACTGCCTTCCTCCTGTCTGTTGAAAGTAAATATAGCAGACTCTTTGACATTGTTTCACAAGTCTGGTTGATAAGGCACTGAAAAAAACAAACAAATTAAAACTGTCAATATATATATATATTTTTTTTTTTGCCTGACTAGAATTAATCCAGTGTGACACGTTTGGTGTTACCCTGTTTGTGAAGTACTGGAGCTGAGCTGAACTCAGCCCTGGGGACCTGCACCATAGTCTGTGTTTACTCATCACTAAGCCTCCTCAATGCCCAGCGGAGACATGCTCTCTCTATTTGGAGGTCCTTGTTTTTTTTGTGCGTGTCTGGGTGTGTTTTGCATGATTTATGTGTTACCTGGCTAATGTCACTAGTCCAAGCAGCTTTCTCCTGCCGTGAAGGCGCCAGCAACACCACAGTAAAAGAAGACGAGTCTGACGGCTCTACGACGAGCTTGAAGTCCAGCTGACCAAACACCTGACCGCCAGCTTTTGCTGAGCAACAGATGAAAAAGAATAGTTCTTCATAATCACAGTAAAAATAAAATGCTTTTGCACACATGATCATGCTTTACACACACACACACACACACACACACAGAGAGGGTTAATTAAGCAGATTTGCTATATTCCCTGTTTGCCCCCCTCCCCACCCCGCCCCACCCCCGGAGGCTTGGGTGTAAAAATGAAGAGTGCACATGTGTTTGCCTCAACACTTTGTGTGTGTAGATGTTTCATCAAGCTCCCTAATTGCAAAATGAAAGAAAAAATAATGGATCCGTAATGTTAAAAGATCAAAACCCGACATTTAAAGGGGTGAGGATCCGATAATTAAAGGGATGTCATGGACACTTATCATCCGACACCTAATTAACCTCGATGAGTGGTAAAGGACCTAAATGAGCCAAGAGTTGTGCATGTGTTGACAGGACGGGCATCGTACTTGATAGATGTAATATACTTACACTCTTCATCATTAGCGTCGGGTTCCTCTATAAGTGTGCAGTCAATTAGGGACAAAACTCCTCCTTGCTGAAATTGTTTAAAAAATATGCACAAAAATCTATTGGTATTTTGGATGAAAGTTAATATTGATTTATTTGCTGAGGTATGCTGCAGGCACAGTACAAGGAAAGCACTGTTCTCACCTTAAGAAGGTGTAGTTTTCCTCCAGAGCTGCGTGTGCAAACAAGGAAGTGTTTGGTGAAGAGAAAACACTGCCTTTCCCCCTCTTTCTTCAGCGAGAGAGACCCCAGGCGCACTTTACTTAGCTTCCCTCGCTCCACTGATGGCAGCTGGATCAGAGACCCTGCGGAGCAGGAGACACACAAGACGTTAAACTCGCGCTAAGCTGACAGATGTGTAGCATTTGCAACACCACAAACATGGCATTTATAGCATTTATAGCATTTATAGCGTGGAAAGTGATGATTTTGAATGCTTCCGAACATGTGTCTCATGCATGTTTTTGGTGCCTTAACCTGGCAGTGTAATAAGATTAAAAAGAGGAGGAGATCTTTCAAACATAGAAGTTTAGAGGCAAAAGTTTGTCTCTTTGGATTAAAAACAGACAGGAGCCATGGATCAGTAAAAAACACTGTTAAAACTGGTGTCTCGACTTCATTTTGGGATCTGTGATTCAGCTGCAGAAGAATCACGAAAGTGATGACGGATGAAACAAAATTTATGAAGAACATCTGAGATTAAAAACAATTGTTCTCACGAAGAAAGCACATACAGAATATAAATACTGCTAAAATTGTTTTTTGAATGACTATCAGTATTTTGCATTACTATGGAAGAACTTTCCCTCGCTCATCTTTACACTGTTGCTTATAATGTTATGCCGCAGCACTTCTTGAGGTCTGGACTTTGGCTGAAACATTGCAACACCTTTATTCCTTTCTTTCCTGGTCAGCAAACCTTAAGCTGTGGGACAGCTTGACCTCACATTTGACTCTAGCACACTTCATGGTTGATTCAATGACTGCAAGGTGCCCAGGCAATGCTGTGACATTTGTTATCACGTCTTTGTGTTGTTTTGCTGGTCTTCACCAAATGTGGCCCTGAGCATCTCCACCTTGGTCTCATCTGTCCAGAACACATCGGTGCAGAAGTCTTAAGCCATACTAGTCGATTTGTTTTCTAATTGTATTGTCATGAACTTTAACATTTAACATTCTAGTGTTAGCATGTTAAATGTTGCTTGTTGTGTCTGAGCTAGTCTGAGCATTGCACAGTCTGATCTTGGGGTGAATTTGCAGGGACATCCACTCCTGGGAAGATTGTGGCATCATGTTTACACAAACCTGAATGCACCAGATGAGTTTTTATAGAAGTGGTCACGTTTGATCTGATGATCAGTTAATCAAGTGCTGTTCATTAGTAGCATTTGGTTGCTATTTGCATTTTTAGTTTGCATGGAAGCAGTAAGGCTGTACTGTATCTAATTTTTCACAAGACTGCGTGGACTCCTTTGAAAACTATGTAGCCAATATTATTATTAATTTTATCTCTTTATAAGCTTAAAGCTGCAACCCTCCACAACAGTCCCAATTTCTCGCATGGCCCCTTTTTATGCTCAGAAAAAATATGTCATTCAATACCACAACTAGTTTGTAGAACCACATTTTAACCTTACAAGCTGACAGAGAGACAAATCCTTCCCTTGTAGCTAAAGCCATGATACAATGACAGAGCTTCAACTCCGCTGATGAAGACTCACCCTGTCGGACGAAGGTCTGGCTGGTGTCCAGCAGGATGTCACAGCCCTCCACTATCATCCTCTCTATAGCCAAGTTCTTTCGGATGTTTTCTGTGTCGCTCACCTCATCGTGCATCACTCTGACGAGACACAAAAACACACACAGATACACGCAGGTTTATTCAGGATTTGATAACAAGATGTTTAATTGAACCAGACAGTTCTGACACATACCTGGACAATTCCTCTAATTTGGACTTGGCAAATTCAAGACTCTTGCGCTCCACGTGTTCATGAGGGGTGTGGGCCAATAATTCATGCAAGGTAATGATGTAACGAGGAATCTTGTTGAAGGAAAGAGCATAATAGCACACTGAGACAAGAATTGAGGAAAAGCACATACGTTGAAATCATGTTACTGTATATTTGTGAATACAAAAGGGTTCTGGTGCTCATTCTCTACCTGGAACATGGGGTATGTGAGGAAGGTCTCGAGCATCCTTCCCTCACAGGCAGCATTAGACTCGTACTGCTTTAGCAGCTTGTCAAAGTCTCTGTTCTGCTTACAGTTGGCCAAAACCTGCAGGCTGTACTGATGGTTACGCACAAACTCCTGGTAGATGTTTAGCATCGGCAGCAGGATGTCAAATAGGTCAGCTGGGGAGGAAAAAAGCACATTCATATATGCACAGCATGTGAGCTGCACGAGGGTTTTTGCCACCAGTAGTTTTTAAGTTATAATTTGAGTTGCTAGTAGCAACAACACTTGTTACATGTTGCATGTTTACAGTTTAACAGAAGTTCACAAGCATCCTTTCTCGTCTCCTAAGTGCCCTTGTTGGAGTGTTAGCAGTCAGTGTTGCTTTTGTGATTATTTGGGGTTGTAGAATTAGCAGAGTTTGGGCAATTACATTTTTTAGGTATTTTCTTCTTTTCTTCTTCTCTACTTCTGTGCATTTAGACAATTAATTACAGCTTTGTATGGCAATGTCATGGTGCCGGGTTTTTTAATATATTCTTGTTTTGTTCTTTGCTTAGAGCTCCACTGTTTCCTTGTTTTTGTCTTCCTCTGTTTTAGTCTCCCTCGTTTCCTCTTCCAGTTATATTTTGGCACTTGTGTATCTCCGGTGCTTTTATTTCCCGTTTTTTTTCCCTCTTTTGTAATTTATTGTTCCAGCCTGTGCCTCGTTGTTCAATCAATCCTGTGTATATACAGTCCTGTCTTCCCTTTTGGCAGCTCACCTGTCCTCCATGTTCAAAGAGTTTCTTGAGTTTAGTTTCCTTCCTTGGTTAGATTATTTTGCTAACCTTGTGCAGTAGTTTTTCTGTTGTTTTTTTGGCCTTAGAATTTCTCTTTTTTATGCTTTCACCTTTTATATGGGACAGCAATTTATTTTGATAACTATGGTCTAATTAATAAAAAATTAATAAATAGAAGTTTGTGGGAGATTCTCAAAATGGACTGGCTGTTGTACCTCTTCTTCCAAAGGGACAATCAACAGCTAAACTGGGGAAAATGATATACTGCATCCTTCTGTGTGGGGCAGGCATATCTACTGCTACTCCTCATAGTAAAAATGTGTGTAAACATACTTATTTTTGGATCAGTTAAACATATCCAGAACTTGTATTAGCATGTGTTTAAGTGTTCTGACACACAGCAGAGTTTGACGGTGTGATTCTCAGGATTGAGTTGTGAAAGAAATTTTAATGTTTTCTCAAAGTCACCACATGTTTGATCCACGTTAAATCAAAGTTAAAGGGTTCATGCAAATTTCAGCAGCTGCCCAACAAAATCATGGTTTCAGATGAGAATGAACAGATGAAAATGAAAATCACAGACATGTGTTTCTACAGCTGTTTCTGCAGAGACCATGCAGGCTAAAAACACTGTTCAGTTGGGAGCTAAACCCTTTTAATACCATTCATAGGAAGCTGAAGTATAAGATCTGAAATGCTGCAGAACTTGTTGATTTAAAACTTATTATAGTTCAAAAGTCTGTGTTCAATCAGTAAGCAGGAAAGAGAGCAATAATTCCTGTACGTTTATTCAGCAGACCCTTTTCTTTTTGAATTTGTCACAAGCAATTTGTTGCCACATCTTTCAGCAGTCTGTCTCCTAGGTGATGCTTATCTGCTGAGGGAGGGAGGGAGGGAGGGGGGCTTTTGTTTTAGGAGGTGAAATGATGGGATGCTTTCTGGTCTGTGCGGTCATTGTCTGTCAACACAATAACTGTGCTTGTTGCACAGTGCGATAGGGAAATGTGCGTATGTAGGAGTGAACAGAGCAGTAAGACGTCAAGTGTGACGTTTGAATGAGACAAACTGGATGCAGGGATCCACTGAAAGCCTGACCTTGATGTAACTGAGTGGTTACTCAGAGTCCAAACACTGTGTATGTGTGTGTGTGTGTGTGTGTGTGTGTGTGGGGTGGGGGGGTACGCTTCATGGGGGGACGAGTAACAGCTTACCCAGCACCAGAGTTGGCCAGTTGGCTATCCTCGCTTTCAAGCCTTGATGGAAAATCTCATGAAGGAACATGATGGTCTCACTGAAGACACATTGCAAATACAGTGTGAAAACAAAAATGAAAAGAGGTTTCATGCATTCATTTATCTTCAGTATCTGTCTCTGCTTACGCACTGACAGTAATTAACACTCCAGAGATTAATTTACAGTCAGAGATGGACTAAACACGCTGGTTAATCACACACGTACACACCTGTTGAGGAAGATGCTGCTGACGTCGTCGTGGCTGATGGGGGGTTTCTTGGAGCTGGCGGCCATCCTCAGAGGTCTGAGGAAACAGTTGACCAGGATGTAGAGCTGATGGACGTACCTGTTATCGACACACACAAACAAACACTCACTCAGTCTCATTGTACGTCTGTATAATGACAATAAAGGCATTCTATAAGAATTGCCTTAATTGATACATATTTTAATGATATTTTTCATGATGATACTCTTGATAAATAGGGTGCTGGCTTTTGCAGTTATACAATAAATGCTCTCTTGCAGTAACAGGATACAATTCCCAGAAGATTTTAATTTTGATTAAGCTAAAGGTTTAACTCTGAATGATTCCTTTGTTTTAATCATTTAATATTATTGTTTTTGAAGCACAGTTGTGTGGATGGGCTTCATCATTTTACCAGCTTAGACAGTTAAGACTATTTACTGGCCAAGGAAAACAGAAACTATCTTTTAAAGGACAATACAGAGATACCTGATGAGCCTATGGCTGCCACTTATAACATTAAATCTGAACTGTTTGACTATTGTGCTGTTGGAACCTTACTAATTGGAAGGTTGGTTGGCTGACTCCAATCTGCATGCCAAAGTATCCTTGGGAAAGATACTGAGCCCCAAGTTGCTCTCAGATGCAGCTGTCATGAATGTGTGTGAATGCTAGATAGAAAGCACTTAGCCATAGAAAGAAGTGCTTGTATGAATGTGTGTGGATGGGTGAATGAGGCACACTGTACAAAGTGCTCTGAGTGCTCATGGCAGAGTAGAAAAGCGCTGTATAAGTACTAGTACATTTAATCTTATTGAGATTCACTTCAGATCAATTCAACCTAAACAAAAAATAAATGATACATATATACAGTAGTGAACAAACTGAGTGATAGAAATCTTTTCAATGCAGAATATCCATAATGCTCTATTTACAAATACTTCAAATAAAGATGTTCAAATTAAAACTGCTCTCGCTTATACAAATGGTTGATCACTCTTTACATTCATCACCTGACCCTACAGCATCCTCCCCTGACCTACAGTCGACACAGTCAGTGAGATAACATCATGTGCTGCAAAACTTGATGTTACGTTCCTTGGAGGGCATCTTTAAGTGCTACACTGCTTCCAGGACCTGCTGGGCGGGGTCTATCCTTCCTCAACCCTGTTTCTTGCTGTCAGGCTGTCATTGGCTGGAGACTGGGACCTGCTGCCAAATGCTGCTCTGCAAGGCCTATATAAGTTGGCTGCAGGTGTGCCTCAGGGCCTTTGGCCATGGGGTGGTGATTAGTGTGCCATGTACTGTGGAGATGTCATTTGCTTATGTTGTGGATACTTGTTTATGGTGTTTGCTAACTGTTCTTTGTTTTGTGTTGTCTGTTGTGTGACACTCGAGGCATAATGCATTTGCATACTCGGTCTCTGCCTCCACCATATTGAAGACGATCTGGTTCCTCTTCCTCATGCTCTCAGCGTGAGGAGAGCAGATGTAGTCCTGAACAATGATCTTCCACTTCCTCCGACAGAGCCAGCCCCGCATGAAACTCTGAACCTGGAGATATAAAGTACAACAGATACAAATTGCAAAGCTTAGGCAGGTGGGGACACACATACAAGCATAAAAAAAATTTCCCTGAATGTCCAAAATTTATTCATTTACCTTTTTGATCTTTTTGATATCCGGGTCTTCGTTTTCATGGTAGACGTGATAAGGCCGCATTCGCTCCTTAGTTTTGTTCAGAGCTATAATCTTTAAAGAGAAATTCAGTAACAAATAAGCATAATGTGTGTGTGATAATCATTCAGTGTGTGTTCAGTGAATCGTTAGTGTGTTTTCACCAGATAAGCATTTGACTTCCTCATCTTTGACAATCTGCTGTCTTCGTTCAGAAAGAGAAAATGAGAGGGGAGGGAGGCTCTCAGCTGGTGATGGTAAACAAATGAAGGATTACATCATCGCTTGTAGTGCATCATAGTGCACAGAAAGTGCAATCTTCTGCTCTTCTAAACCAATCAATACGGAGCATAATAGTGACTTTGTATCATTTTACAGCTGTGAAATACTGAGTACAGACAGCAGAGCCAGATAAGCCCGTGACATTTACTCGCAGCAGGCAAGAAAAGCCGACCGCAAAGTTAATGTCATCTTTCAGCTTTGAAAGTGGAGGAAAGGGAATGAGCTGGACAGATGCCAATCCTATTAGCTGTGGAACAACAGAAAATCAAATTCCACTTTCTACATGTAATAATACAGAGCACCAGTGCTAAATAACAGAGAAGATTTTTCTTGCCATCTGTGCAAAAATTCGGTTAAGATCGTCTCTAATACTTCATTAGCTTGAACGGTTTGTTTATACCTTTATCCTTCTGACAGGGTTCTGACTGTATCAGTTCATTGCATATGGAGTAAAGCATCAACGATGGACCCAGAAATGTTTTTAGCTACAGCGCTTTATCTTCATTTTCTTATTCACTAGCGTGATCATGCAAATGGCAGCAGAGAGGAGCCTGTCTGCCAACTGTTGACAGTTACAGTGGCTAGTTGGTTTAATTATTCATAAACACGGCGCAACACACACACAAACAAACAAACACGAGTGAGCTTTAATGAGATGGATCACCAACTGCACGCTGGCTCGCTTTCCGTTTCCACGAGCAGCCCGTCACACAGGCAGATGTTTCTTAACACAAAATGACTTTTCTTTAGCATTTTCGCTATCAGCCAGGCTCAGCGACTCCTGCCAATGACAAATAACATCACTTGTACAAGTAGGGAGACGCATCTTCCACACTTGTTGCTTCAAGGGAGGATTTCAAATAAAATCATCGTTACGTGGTAATTCGCCAAACAGAGCGCTGTTCTTATCCCAAAGACAGAAATACCATATGCAAGTAAAATGTTTCTACAAGCGGCTATTGACGCAAATGAGCGGAGCACTGTCAACTGACAATGACAGCAGAGCTTTGATTTATGGAAATGTTTGCAGCCGGGCCCAATAAGCAAATAACATCCCTTGGGGACAAATTCTGCACAGACAAGAGTTCAGTTTCAGCTGCACAGTTTGTATAAGAAGAATAACTTTATGGTTCCTTCTGCTAATTTCTGTGGCACGTAGTAGAACACGAACATACCAATCGTCTCTTATCTGACACAAGAGTCGTGGTAATGTAACAATCACATTAAAAAAAAGAAACAAAACAATGCTGCAACTCTTTTAAACATTATCTTTTAAACTGTATAATTTGAATCACCTGATGCACTTTGAACAAGCCTACCATTGTTTCAGGCCACAGTCACGCCCCCAGCTCCTCATTTAATGCTATATTTCATTTTAATCAATGTCATATGTGTTGTTATTGTAGCCTGTCCTGTGCTGGGGTCTTAATGCACCGCACCCTGTCTGAGGTTTCTACTCGTCTTGTAATTTTTGTAGACGAGCAGGGAGGTCCCAGAAAATAAAAATGACTGCATAAGGTAATAATCTTTTTCATAAAGTGAGAATTGTAATTCTTGTTAACACTCTTGTAGAGGTCGCTTTATCGTGTGGTTATGGCGGAGCATAAATGTTTTGCTTCAGATAAGCGTAAAGGGCTGGCAGCTGTTTGCAGTAAAATTGATGGATTGTCTTTATTGAACGGTGGGCTTCTCTTTCTATGGTCAAAGGTGACTGAGAACCATTCACACCCACTTTGTCGCTGAGAAATGGCACACAGTAAATATCCGATTGGGCTACATAGGTCTTCTCCATATGCTTCTCGCTCTGGTTGCTCCTCCTGTGATTTATACTGATGGAGCAAACACAGTTCAGTGAGTTCAAGGAGTTACGTTTCGTAATATTTTCTTTAAATCACCTTAATGGAAGACTACAATACAGTATGTTCGTTATGACCAAAATAAATGTTAAAGATATAGTCGCGAAAGTAAATACATTTTCCAAGTCATAACACACTTAATAAACCATTATTTTTAATTTATTTTTATTTTAGTGTACGACTTTATGACTCATCTTGAACTTGAGGGAATCCAGATTCATCTAATCAAATATAATTTGTGGTGACTAGCTATGATAGCCTATCATATAAAATATATATCACACAAAAAAAGCATATTTATGCTCTAATTTGGTCATTTCTCCCTCCTCCCTAAACCTCCTGATGTACAACAGAAAGAAGAGTCATGTTTGCTTTTCACTGTGAAGACAAGCAGCCCAGAACAGAAAGGGGCTCTTTTAATAAAGCGAACACTCAGATGCCAGAACCAGATGCAGACCTCTGCATTCTTTGCTGTGTTGTTTATTGGAGGAAGAATTTTAGAATCTAACAAAGAAAAAGAATTTCATTTTCAAATTCATACAGTGGGTGCAAAATTCTGAAAAAAATCTTAGCTACAAAGGGTAAAAAGTATGTGGTGCGTGTTATTACACGTGCATAATGTACCTCCGCTTTGAGCCTCTCGATTTCAGTGTCCTGATCTTCCAGCTGAGTGCGCAGCTGATTGGCAGCCACCTTCTCAGTCTCCACGATCTGCACGAGGTGGATGTATTTCTGCATCAGCACCTCTCGTTCGATGATAATGTCAGAGTAGCTGGAAAGTTCACAAATAAGGACGAGACATAAACTGCTAAATAATATGCAGACAGAGCATGAACATGAGTGAGTAGCTGCATGCTTTAAACAAAGATGAGAATCGCCAGACACCCCACAATACGATATCATCACAATGCTTCACTCACAATATGATATTATGGCAACTTTTTAACATTTTGCTGTTTTAACATATGCTGTTTATAGTGTTTATCACGTTTTTTAAAATTGCAAATTATGTCCTCAAAGTTAAGCCTTCAGTATCTGTTTTATCCAGTAAGATAAAGTTATTTGCTGCAAAATGAGATTATCAGACACACACTGTCAGTCAAGTCCACCTGAGTCATGCTCAGTGACTGATCGCAGCCTGTTGGCAATCTATCTGCATTTAGAAGTTAGACAGCAATAATCTGCAGACCGTCAACAAACTCTGACAGTGACTGCAGCCAGTCCAAATCAGACTGTCGGGCGTGTAGTCGTCGGGCGGTGGGCGTGTGCAACACCCTCAAACGCCGGGTAAGTATTTAGTCACCACAAGTTGCAATCAGTCGCAGAATATGAAAAAAATCTATAAAATCAGCAGGCAGCCACCATTTTTTT
>VOQJ01027037.1:0-11034 GCA_015052665.1 Apistogramma diplotaenia | reverse complement strand
GCCACCATTTTTTTTTCTAGAAGCAAGGAGGCTGCTGTTCTGCTTTACTTGTCTGACTGAGCCATTAGCTTCCTCTAACATTAGCTTTGACAAACGGTGTCCATGTTGGATGGTTTTACAGTTTAGCTCACTTAATAAAAATTGAATAAAATACCAATATTTTGTGACCCTGTGTTGATACAATATCATATGTTGTACTGAGTATTGTCCCCCACACCTACTTTGTATATTGTTTCAAAGAATAATTACAATGACCTCATGATAGATATAACTGCAACTGTGTATTCAAATATACATTTATAATAATTTCCTTTTAAAACTGAAGCCACAGGGTCAAAATAAAACACAAGACATTGGCACAATTGTGAAGTGCCAACCATAGCTATCAAAGCTATTAAATATTATATCTTATAATTCCCCATATTTTCTGAACATTGCAATTTTATGGGGGTTATTAATGAGCTTTAAACAGCCCCATAAAATTCAAGCTGTAATATTGTCATTGTAGTGTCAGTTAGCTATGCGTATGCTTGTTTTTATGTTTTAGCATTTTGTTAAAGGATCCAACTTGGGCCGTTTGAGCTCAAGATACAAAAGGGATAAATGCTAAATGACTTTTGTAGAATACTACAAAACAAGAGCAGAAACTTTACAAAAATGCAAAGAAGTTTTTGGAAATACTCTTTATAGAAATGTACTGAGTATACCTGGCCTGTTGGATGGCCTCCACCCACTCATCGCACTCACTCTCCTCCTCTGTCCGCAGTTCCAGTGGTTTCTGTCCATCATGACCAAACACGATGAGGAAGTAGTGCTGACAGAGAGGTAAAGAAGGACAAAGAGACTTTTACACCAGTGTTACCTGAAACTCAGGTGTGTCAGTGGTCTCGTGTGATGATTTTGGTTGTACCTTTATTAATAATAATGTTAAAAAATAAAAACACTATTTTTCATTTGATTTCTACCTTTTAATTGCCCACATTAAGCACGTGTATCTTAATGAATAAGGATGGGGACGATGGGCGACTGATTCTCATCTCTTGCTCCTGTTGCTCTTCTGTTCCTCCACCAGCCTGATAATCAGCCCATTCTTTGTCTCCCTCCATGCCTTTTCTCATTTTACATCTGCCTGCCTTATGACTCTGATTAATGTCCCTTTGTAACTGCCATCAAAACACTTCCCCAACCTTACAGACACATGCCAATGCATGCAAGTGCAAAGGCACACCTACAGTAGAGCACGCATACTAGGCATTATGTGAAGTGATAGAGGGTTTTATTCAAATGGTCATGTCCCGGGGCACTGGGTTATCAGAAGAGCTGCTATTCTTAGTCAAGGAAAACAGAGAAGACTGAGCTCTGCATTGGCTTTCACTCTCCACCTCTTCTCTTCTCTTTATCCCACCAACTCTTTCCTCCTCCCTCTTTCTCTTTGCACTTCACCTATCTTCCCACTCCACCTCCTCTGCCCCGCTCAACCAGCATCCTCACTTCTCTTGTTGTCTAATCCCACTCCTCCTCCTCCTCCATCTCCACATCCCTTCATACTTTCATCTCTTTGTGTCTCTCTCAGTAAGGATTCAGTGAACCATGCAGAGTCCAGAGGAGAGACGTTTGCCCTGCAGGGGGATGGATGCGCTTTGGCCCCTGCAGTGGGGATGAGCTGGGGACTGAGGACAGGATATGCACGCACACACGCACACTTACAGACCTTCCTTCATTTCTACCCTCCTATCTCAGCTTTTTATGTATCTGTCATTTCGATTCACTGCCTGGCTGTATTTTATTATATCAACAATAATCTGTGCTTTAACAGTCTTTGACAGGGAGAAGGATGGAAGGAGAGAGAAACAGCGAGAGAGGAGAGCGTGGCGTTACATAATATTTCTTAACTGAGTACATATTTCTAAATTGTGTCACAATCCAACAGGATAACATTTCCATGGCAACAAAATATCTGCCAGTGTTGCCGTGTTTTTCACTTCCATTTTCTGCTTATAAGTGCTACCACTATTCATTTAATGCTTTTATTTATCCGTCATGCAATTTTAGGCACACAAAGAAAAGGCTCTTCAGCGGGAAGAGCTTAAAGTTCCAGATGAATAACCTTAGCCTCTGTTATCTGCACATTTAAGATAGCAGAGTTTATGTATTTGACCATGCATGTTACTATGAGCCGGATGACAATTAATCTGTCTTTGAATGCATGCAGATATTTCCGCATCATGTTGATAGATGTCTGTCATAAAAAAGTGAACACAACAATGTCCATTTTACATACTCCACATCTTTTAATTAAAATGAAAATATTCCAATTAGAAATGTTAAAATTCATAATTTCAGCAAATGGTGTGTAAATATAAAAGTCTAGCATAAGTCTATAAGTATATAAGTATCTAAAAGACATTAAATTTGTATGGTATTGTATTTACGTTTGAACCACCAGTAGCACCACGGACCAACTGTTAGCGAGGCCCCGTTCGTCTTGTATTGTTCATGAAACATGGATGCGGATGCAGGAACGTGATTGGACGGATAGTTGGAAGAAGCCCTTCAGAGCATTTATAATGTGCAAGTTGTAGAGCAATTTAAAAATTTAAAAGGAATCATGTTTATTAATGTTTAAAATAGACAAGATGGCGGCGCGCGCGGACGCAGCGGCTCACGGAGCTTCACTTCAGTGCTTTATTCTTCCTCCAGTCTCATTGTACAGCTGTATAATGACAGTAAAGGCATTCTATTCTATTCTGTTCTAAAATCAGGAAAACGTAATATGTTTGTTTGTTAGACTTTAAGGCTTCATATTGTGATTTGATGAGAAACACTGAAGGCAAACATAACTTTCCTTGTTTCATATAGCACCTTTTTTCATAAATTTTCCCTTTCAGGCATATAATCTGTTACATAATGCAAATCTTGCACTTATTTGCACTAAGTTTCTCTTTGAAAGCAAATACCTTCCTTTTTCACTTTTACCTGCTGCTTAACGAGTCTTAAATGTGTCACTTTGTTGCTTGATATATATTTTTGTATCCTGCCTTCATATTTTCCTTTATTCAACCATCCAACCTGGTCTCTGCTGCATCACTGACCCAATTGTCACTAGGCAATCATTAAAGTTTAATGTTATTGCTTCCTTCACAGAAGATTCTGCATCACGCTGGACCCCCAAAGCATTCCAGTGAATTGCTCTGTAACACTGTAACGTGTGCTCATTAGCTGAAGAGATTTATTTATTTATTTATTTATTTTTGTGGAGGACTTGGCTGCTTCTATGGAGACCATAAACACTGAGAGATCTCCACACATCTCTTGAATGCTCCTCTGACTGTCTCTGAGCTATGAACACGCAGCTTCCCGACTTTAAAGTACAGTTCAGGACTCCTGGCTCAGGCTCCCTTCAAATCGGCTCAAGTGTACCCTCCATCCCCGAGGGCCTTCACTGTACTGTAAGAAATTTCATTTAGACAAATAAAGACACAGAGGAGCCGCAAAAGAAACAGCGTAGCAGCATGACATAAAGAAGTGTGGCTTACCACCACCGAGCAAGACTCGGGAACAGTTGACGGCAAAAATGTTATTATTCAGAACCAATTTCATGTCAATCTTTAAAAGTACCTGCTGTGAAAGCAGAAGTGAAAAGCCCTCCAAACAAAAACTAACTGCTTGTCACAATTCAGCAGAGACTAAATGCTGGGAAATGAATGTCTATCATACACAGGTTAATAATCGTGCAGTGATGAAATACTTTTTTCATTATTAAAGATTAAAGACGGAAAGATGAAACTGAAATCTGTGTTAATAGTTTCATTAGCCAAACATGGCTGCGGGATCCAGAAATGCTCGTCTTCTTCTTTTGTTTATAAATATTTAAAAACAGGATGGCAGAATCTTGTTGGAAACCACTCGTGATTGGGACTGAAATAGCCAATAATGATGCAACACTGCAGTCTGCTGTGGTATCTGCACTGATGAAGTCTGCAAAAATGAACCTTCTTTGTTTCGCTTGACTCTAAATATCAGGCTTTCAAAGCTATTTTCTGCATCAGTGTTCTTTACTTCGTCGAGTTGAAAGAGACACTGAAATCCAAACTATTCGTTTTAGCTTCACTGGAGTGAAATCAGTCAACACAGAAACTTCACAGTCCTGCATATTGTAGTACATAACCTAAATATGGGGCAGACTGGGCTCAACAAATCCTAAATAGTCATTATAGGATAATTTTATTATGGAAAAAACTGCAGTTTTTCCAGCCCTGCTTCCAAAGAGCTAATCAACTTCCAAACTGGAAGATATGAGTCAGTTTTGTTGTTTTCCACACAAAAACACACAATAGTTGTTCATGACATGTTCAGCTGCTGGGATAGAGGAGAAGAAGGGTCTACCCCAGGTTCAAACCATACAAACAATCCAAGAGCTACACGTCAGACTCCACAGGCCTCAGTTAGCATGTTAGCTGTTAAAATACATGACAGTGTAATTAGACTGAAGACTGAACAAGTTCTGCTTCTTCAGAAGAGTTGACAGGGAAAAGCCTCTTCTTTCTACCATCGTCACAAGACCGCAAACAAAACCAAAGCAGAGGTGTTTGGCCATAATGCACAGCACAACATCTGGAGAAAACCAAACAGCATATCAACACAAACTCATACCAACTGTCAAGCACGGTGGTGGAGAGGTGTTGATTTGCAGACAGAGAGCCTATTCACAAAAAGAACTGTCTCACACAGCGTGTGGAGGTGTGCCTCAAACCCAAACCACTATGGTGGACTTCACTTTAAACTTCACCCGTGAAAGCAAACAATAAAAAAATAAATTAAAAAAACAGTGCCAGAACTGAGTGAAACAGCTGCAAGGATGCAGCAGAACAAGCACTGAATGGTGAAAAGGCCAAAACATGAGAAAATTCAGCGAAAATGACTTTTTTTTTAAAGAAATACATCAAAAAAGGTTGGCTTCGAAGTTCTGCTTATCTGATACATTTGAAAATAGAAACATATGTTTGCATTTCATTTTATAGATACTCTGATTGCAAGGCAGAAAAGCAAAATCATTAACAAGCAATTTTAGCACATAGTATAATGTGTCTCCCTTGAGTCCCACTGCATGGTAATTACCATCACAGGGAAAAACAATACAGAGTAGGAGTCACAGAAAGCAGACCAGAGGTGTGTATGTAAGACTCCTGTAATCTATAAACCACGTTTCCAGTGTTTTCAGGCTGCATATGCAAAATCTTAAAAGAAAAAGATAAAGGACAAAAACGCACACGCTGTGATCGTGAGTAATTATCAAAACAGAGATTAGCTCGTACCACCTGTTGTTGGCAGGTCTCATGGTGGAAACAAAGCCTCAAACACGACAGCAAGAGATGACTGGCTTTGTATTCACAACAAATATCAATTATTCTAGTTTGAAAGGACCACGTGAATTAAAATGTTCTGCTGAAAAAGCCACATCATAAAACAGGAAAAAAAACGACAATAATTAGAGGTAAAGAATATTGTTGCTGTTAATGTCATCAAACCTCTATCCTTCCTTACTAACATAATCAAGGCTCATTCATAATTTTTAATGGTCATGATATATCCCCTTGAGTGTTAGGAGTTCCATCAGTTGCTTAAACAATAAGAGTCATTTGTGAGACATTTTAAAGGGACAAAGAGGAGAGTGGAGTGTGGGTTCGGTTTTTCCACCCACTAATCTTCTGGATCAGACACATATCTCTTTTTTATGTGCCTCTCATTTCTCTCCTGTTGTGCTCCCTTAGGGGCATTAATGTTTCCTGCTGAATGTAGCTTCATAAAATGCTGCAAGGACAAGAGAAAAAAAACTACTATTGTCATGGAAACCCACTCAATAATTCAGATTTTCTTTACATTATAACTGTAAAGACCGTTACATGCATGGCTATGCAGCTAAATATGACAGCTTTTTAATGCATTCGCAGCATTACTCATTGTATTTGCCATAATAAATAGCAGTAGATGCAAAGAACATTTTCTGCATTAAGAGAGTAGAAAATGTGATTTTTGGCTTTCTTTCCAAAACCAGAGCCATACATATTGTCTGCTAGATTAACATAGCATAAAGATTGGAAAGAAAGAAAAAAATAACTAAAGTACCCAACCAGCATATCTAAAGTTCCCAAAGAGACCTATTATATTATGGTAATTTCATTTAAAAAGCTGATTTTTTCACAAAAAGTCTTTCTGGACTTTTGTTAGTTGCCAAGATGAAACAGTCCCACATGTGGTGTGAGCCCCAGTAAAACTGCAAATTGTCATTTTCACATTTTAAAATGTTGCAAAAGCCTGCTTGAAGACCCAGGATTGCATTTAGAAAATCAAGATCAAGACCTCTCTCATATCTGCTGATTAGCTTAGCTTAGCTCCAGGGAGTCACTGCATGCTGCTAGAAAATAGCCTGGTAAGAACCTCTTTAAAATTACACATTGTTTACACAATTATGCCTCATTTTTGGAGACTAAACAAACATAATACATAAATTGGTGAACTTTAAAGGGATAGCAGATGGTGTTACAACCTGTTCTCACTGCGAGGACTTCAAGTATTTAAAGCCCAGAGGATACACAAATTTTTTACCCCTTTTACCCCTATTTTGTGGAAGTAGAGTGGGTCATCTACTAATTGAAAGGTTGGTGGTTCAATCCCTGGGTCTCCTAGTCTGTACGTCCAAGTATCCTTGAGAAAGATACTAAACCGTGAGTTGCCTCGGACGCATCCATCTGAGTCTGAGTGTGTGTGCATGTTTGGAAAAAGTGCTTAGGCATCGATAAAAGCACTTATAAGGATGCGTGTGTAAATGGGTGAATGAGGCTTGTAGTAAGAAAGCATTTTGAGTGCTGAAATAGAGTAGAAAAGCTCTACAGTATATAAACACTGATCCATTTACCAGTTAAATGCCTGTTTTCCTTTTTCTTTGTGAGAACATGTTGGTAATTTTTGGGCAGAGAATCCAGCTTTCTTATTGTTACATCATCCTAAAGTCTGAGAAAAATGTGAATATGTGCATATCTTGTCGATGACCCTTTATTTCTTTCACCTTTAAAAGAGACAAACAGATTTTGACACGTTTCATTGTCTCACTTAGTGTAAATGGCTCTTTTTTATATTTTTGTAAGACTTACTCTATAATTTAAAAAAGTTTTAATTTACTATACATAAACTGTTTTTTATATATATATTTCCTGGAGACTTGTCATTGCAAAGTGATACAAAACATTAATCTGACAGCGGCAGCGACGGCAGCGGCACTTTATGTAACAGGCTGAATTCAGCTAATGATGTAGGCTACCAACTAATGTGACAATCACTGAATCAACATCCCACATCCCGCTGTTTTTCATTGCCCTCCATGCTGTTCACTTCCTTCAAATAAGTTCCTATAATAAAGTATTGGGCAGTCTGTTCCTCACACACACACACACACACACATGTAAAACATCCACACAGCTCTCACACTTCTCTATCTACTGTATGCATAATAATACACTAATAACTGTTGCCCCAGAAAACCCTGATCAGGGATTACCCTGCCTAACTGAGATTTAAAAAAAAACAAAAAACGAGAGATCAAGATTAAACACATTGCTCCCCTCCTCCACGGTTTATTTTCACTCCTATCCTCCTACTCTACAAGTCAAAAACACACACTAAATACAAACAAATGCCTAATATAAAAAGGTATCATCAGGTGTTTGCCATTTTCTACCATCGTGCAAATGTGTTACTTTATAGTGCCACTTTGTTGCCAAGAGGACTGAAAAATCCTGCTGCCTTTATGCAATAGATACTGAATTAGATTCTTCTGCAGCTCCCACAGCGCAGCATCAGAGGCTTCTAAACACACAATAAATCCGTTTTACTGTTTTCTCGAGAATTGTCCTGTGCCTAACCTGATCTTGAAAAAGCCAGCCCTCATGAACAATGAATGCATCACACAGCTGTTTCACCTCATGCTAAAGATTATTAAATACACATCTCCTAAATCTCCTTTCCCTCTTGCCACTGCAGCATATCAGCACCTGTAGCTTGTGACAGAAGGATCATGTATAATAGATGCGAGCAGCTCCAGATATAACACCAGTTGTGGATAGAGAGGCTCAGAGCCCCAAGAGGTTTAACCACCCAGGGAGTAACTAAAAGCATTCCAAGCCCAGGAGAAAGGAGGACGGCCAGACCAATATTGGTGCAGAGATACAAACCCAATGCTCCTGGATATTTGTTTTTATACTATTGTCACACCTCCCCTGGCAAACATGTAGCGGCACGGTGCCTGACCATTTTCATAGACAGGATTAGCCCTGTTATTTTAAGGATAGTCACTACAGTGTAAGGCACAATCAGGTGTTTTTTACATTTTTATTTTCATGTCGTTTTGGAACAAAACATTTACCAGGTGAGTGAAACAAAACTGTTCTTAAACTAGTTTACTACAGTTAAAACTTAAACTTGGTGTTTCACAATTAAGTTTCACGCAGCTGCTGCAGATTTGTCGTTTGTACGTCCTTGATGCAAATCCCTCATTCCACCACATCCCACAGATTTCCCAGAGACGCTCGACTGGATTGAGCAACAGTATTCAAGGTGACTGTGGTGTTTAAAAGGTGATCAGTTGGTACTAAGTGGCTCAAAGTGTGTCCACCCCAAGGATGGAGCTAAGCTTTCATGTTGTTTACACCAAATTCTGGCCTTAACATCTGGATGTCATGGGAGTGACACTTGGTGTGGCCTTCTGTGTGTGTTGTGCATTCAGAGATGCTCTTCTGCATACCTGCATACCTTTCAGCTCAAAGCAGTCTGGCCTTTCTCCATTTACCTCTAGCATCAACAAGAAATTTTTGTCCAAAGAACTGCAACTCTTTGATTATTTTCTCTGTTTTCTCTGTAAAACCCCAAAGATGGTTGTACGGGAAAATCCCAGGAAATCAGCAGTTTGTGAAATACTCAGGCCGGCGTGTTTTGGAGACAACGGGAGTACTAGCTGACATCAGATGTACAATAAAACAGTACTTGTAGGAGGAATGTTTTGTTGTACATAAAAGCCGCTCCCATTGTAACCAATACTTTGAATAATGGAATTAGAATGATGATATCATATATAGTAATGTATTTTAAGCACAACACAGATTTTAAGACAGATGCTAACTTTAAAATCTGAAACTAAACAGGTCTGTTATGGCTCTAACACTTGGCAAAAACAAAAAACTTAAGAAGAAAATTAAAATCAGCCTGCAGAGAAAATAAAATCTGATTTCGGGTGTACAGGACGAATCGGTTCCAATTAGTGCAAGAAACAGTAAAAACACAAGACTCAGAGAGAGGCACTTAGAGCTAGAGGAGCTTTCTAATGGGAACTAATTACACACGCACACACACACACACAAGCATCAGGAAGCCAGTACTGACACTTCAGCTCTAGAGTGTCACCCCACCTTTTCTCTTATGCAGAAGGAAACTGTTGAAATACAGAAAAGCTGTGAACATACTGCAGCTCCACATGCAGACTGGACTAAAATCAAACAGTGTTCAGTTCACTTATTGCATCTTTCTCATGCATCAGGTTTTTAATAAAAATATTCAGTCCCAATATATTCCAATTAGTGCGTCTTTTTCAAAGCCAACAAACTATGACACTAACACAAATTGTGCAAATATTAATGTTTAGGAGGCTCTTTATCTCTGCAAAATAAATTAATTTTTTATAACTTTTTTTTTAATGTAGTGGCTTTTAAGAAAACACAAGAGGTTAGAAAATGCCCAGCAGCAAGCTAAAATATGATTCCTGAGTAATAAGTGAGAATTGGTAGTTTTAATTATGTGGTGCATTTTCTTTCAATTCAATTCAATGTTATTTAGGGAGTAATGTCATGAAAAACAAATGTCAAAGTGAGCATCTGTGCTTAGTAAAAATGCAGAAAGTTCACTGCAACAAACGGTTGTAACACAGACAGGAAATACAAGTGAAAAAAAATTAACACCAGTCCATTGCATAATCTCATGGTTGTAAAGACTTTTTCAGTAAAATTCTGAGTCTCAGTCACTTCCATTTGTGAGCATCTCCTCTGTGAGCGACTTTATTAGGTACACATTTGCTCATTAACACAGTTATCTAAACATGGTCAAGACCGCCTGCTGACAAACTGAGTATCAGAATGGGGAAGAAAAGTGATTTAAGTGACTTTGAGTGTGGTTTTTGGTGCCAGATGTGCTGGTCTAAGTATTCTACAAACTGCTGATCTGCTAGGAGTTTTTCACACGACCATCTCTGGGGTTTAAAGAGAGTCATCCAAGAAACAGTGAATGGCAGTTCTCTGGGTGAAAATGCCTTGCTGATGGGGTCAGAGGAAGATGGCCATAACTGACTCACCAAAATTAGACAATTAAAGACTGGAAAAACAATGACTGTTCTGGTGAGTCTCAATTTCTGCTGCGACAGTTGGATGATGGGGTGAGAATCTGGTGTAAACAACATGAAAGCATGGATCCATGCTGCTTTGGTTCGGTCTGGTGGTGTAATGATGCGGGAGATCTTTTCTTGGCAGACTCAGGTCCCCTTAGTGCCAAATGAGCTTCGTTTAAGCACCACAGCGTACCCGAGCATCGTCGCTGACCGTGCCCATCAGTGACGTGCGGTGGTCGCTTTCCCTAGTGAGGCACTGATGTCATCATATCAGATTTATGAACCCACAGAGCAGCTTATTCACCATTTGATTGGCAACAGTTAACGTGTTTTGTTTTAAATTTCATATCAGGATTCTTTACATATACAAACTAGCACAGAAAAAGCTTTAAAAACGTTATTATCTTCATACCTTTACTTATAAATGAAGTCCATGCGCCTCCTTTTGAAGAACAGCATCGATACCTTGTTTTCTAACTGTTTATAATAATAATAATAATAATGCATTAGTCTTATATAGCGCTTTATTTACGGAGAACTCAAAGCGCTTACAATTTCGTGCATCATTCTTTCACACCTCAATCATACTTGGTGGTGGTAAGCTACTA
>VOQJ01027023.1:0-10698 GCA_015052665.1 Apistogramma diplotaenia | reverse complement strand
TGAGGGAAAAGACTTAAAAGAATCCAATCTATAACCCAACCATTGAGCAGCTGAGTATCAGCTGGAGTCATATTGAACAAAATCTCTTCTTTTTTTCTCACTTTTATACCATTTCAAGAGGATAAAAGCTCCAAGGCTAATTCGTGACTTCAAATTGTGCATAAAGTAGCTAATAAGAATCAAATACAGCCTGAAAGAGACAATTTAACAAGTACAGTGCCAGGAGTTCCACAGAGATGTGAAATGGGCACACTTTTTGGGAAACAAGCGCCTATTGTTTTCATTCAACAGCCACTAAGTGGTATCATTAGCATTACCAAAACTGAGACTCATTAAAGTTAAGGCCTAACTGAAGATGTCAAAAGGTTAAAGGTTTTTTTCCATGTTATCTACCTGTAAAAGCTTTAATGCCTTTCTTTTACATTTTTTTAAGCACATATTTCTTCCTTGATGTACTGAGAACAATGGGAAAAATAGAGAAAAAAATAGGAAAGTTATTCATTTTAAATGTCCTACAGTGACATTTTTTCATAGTTAAATTAGCTTTTTGTGCTTGTGTTTAGCACACAGCTTTATGGCTATGACTCACAGACAGGTGACCTCCTGCACACTATGTTCAAAGAAAGGCGAACGCAACAATGAGAGAAACAACAGAGAAGTGGGTCCCTGATGATTAAGAGCTGCCTCTCTCCTGAGGCTTCTTTGTCTCCTGAGACACATCATCTTCCTGACAGTTTCTAGGCTGAGCTTCAGCCCTCTAACAAATGACGGAGAGCGACACCCAGCTTTATGAGACAGAAAATGCTGCATACGTGTAATTATTATTGCCTTTTTTTATTACTTCAGGTCTGAGTGTTTTAAGCCGGCAGTAGTGATTGAGGTCATGATGCAGACGATCCCAGGTAGAGTTGTCTCAGAGTATCATCAATAAAAATAGACTTTGTAGTTTTTCCACATTACTGCTCTGCTATTTTCCTTCTGATTTCATGTGACATTTCTCTCTGTGATATTTATCTCTCATTGCAAAATCTGTATTTATGAGTACTGACCCTGACAGTTGGGGTTCTAGCCAGTGGTTGATTGCCTTGCTGAGGTGCCATCGCGGCGGGC
This sequence comes from Apistogramma diplotaenia, assembly GCA_015052665.1. Taxonomy (NCBI): domain Eukaryota; kingdom Metazoa; phylum Chordata; class Actinopteri; order Cichliformes; family Cichlidae; genus Apistogramma; species Apistogramma diplotaenia. The sequence continues at coordinate 9,588 of VOQJ01027023.1, read as the reverse complement.
TTAGAGTTTCAGTAGTTAGCTACCGGAACGGATCGCTATCTTAACAGCAAGCGACATGGCCTTTAGCATTAGCAAACAGCTGGACTGTTTTAAAAAAAAACAAATAGCTGGACTTTAGGAAAGTGTATCATCTGGTCAGAATTAGGAGACCGGGTGAGGACAGAAAATGCAGGGACTGTGAATGCCAGTATAAACGAGGTGCTCAGAGATTTGTGTTTTGTAGCTCAGTGACATTCTCATCTTTACCCAGGATATGCTTACTACATAATGGTTCACAACAAATATCAACTCAAGGCACTTTATATTAAAAAGTAAAGACCTTACTGTAACACAATCCCCTGGGCAAATATATAGTGACAGTAGGAACAGAGAAATCCCCTTTAAACAGTAAGAGGAAGCACTAAACAACGTCCCTTTTAATAAGAAGAAACCTTCTGCAGAGTCAGGGTCAGGGAGGTTTAGCCATTAGCTGTGACCAGCTGGTTAAAGAAAAGAGAAGACAGAAAAGAACACAAGAGAGAGTAGAGGATGTCTGTCTCCCAAATCCCAACTGCAAGCTTGTTCCACATGACTGTAGCTGAAGGCTCTGACTTGTGTGGTACTTTTGGAAACTCTAGGAACCTTAGGCAAAATACCAGTATTAAGCACTCGGACTATGCAGGCCTTTGCTCTAAACTTTTAGGGTTAAGCTTCAATGACAACCTACAGGACAGACCCAAAGCCTTGGCAAGGTTCTCAAACGAGACTGTCATTTTATAGTCATCTGCTTTCTCAGAAAACATCCAACCCTGGCGAAAGCTACAGCAGCCATGTCAGTCACGAATGCATTAAGACTTTTTTTTAAAAATAAAATACTACTATAGCTGCATCACTCCAATAGCACTGCCTGAACCCAAACACTGCCAGAGAGCAGGCGTAAACACAGCGGCAACAAAATGTAATCATCTAAGCACCATCACTGACCTACACGTAAAACAAAACAAAAACAAAAAAAAACAGTGTATAACCAGCAATTGGTATTGTAAATACAAGACCTCCTCCGGGGCACCAGACATCCTTGTTGGATGTATATTACAGTTAAACATTTTTAATGAGGTACTGGACTCCAACATGATCTACTTTAGCCATGTTATCAAACCTTGTAACACATGACAAGAGGGGCTTGTGGCTCAAAGTGCAATCATTGTTTTATTTTTTTATGTTCTGAGAGTTTTACCAATTAGCAGGTTTCATCTTGTGCAAGAGAAAATAAGCAAATTAAAGTGTACAGGAAGCCTAACGAGGGAGAGCCAAAACAAACAATGCTCATAGTTTGCATGTTTCTTTTTACGAATTGATGACACGGTGCTTAATGAACAATTATCTTGTCTTTGCCATAAATGCATTTACACCCTTTTGGCACCAACTTCTGTGCATTCAAACTTAAGTCTTTTGGTTTTTCTTGAATAACTCTGTTTATATTAATATTTTACTTCTATAATTTTGACAGTAGATGGAGCACATCAAGAGCTTTCATTCAATACATACATATATATATCTACATTTTGCCCAAAATGTCACTTACACCCCTACGGCTCCAAACCCTTGATAATGCTGATAATCATTAAAAACTGAGCATTGTGTTTGAAAACAGTTTTCAATAAGACCTCATTAAAGACATGTTATTGAGCAGAAGGTGCAGAATAGCCCAAATGTAATATCCCCTATGAGGACACGGGGTTTCCAGAGGATTTAAAAGGCATACATTTATCTTTCCTTGGTATAAAGCTTCCTTTTATTGTTTTACGGTAGTATGGATTGGAATAAACATACATCCTTCCTTGCTCCCTTTCATATTCTCCAGACACATACAGATGTGTACACAATTTGTTTAAGGTAGGGGTGTCAAACTCATTTTGCACTGTGGGCCACATGCAGCTCACATCAGTCTTCAGTGGGCCAGATGAGAGAAACCTCCTTTCTGTCTGTACACAAGTTCAATTGCATATTGAATCCCAGAGATATCTGAGTATAAGAAATAAGCTGTATGCAATGTTTTTATACCACAGAGTCATCTGTCAGCACCACTGAGCTTAAAGTGTAAGAAATGCATAAAACTACAGAAAAGGTTCTGGTAGTTCTTTGTCCAGACTGTCCTGTAATTATAGAATGCAATTATTTTTAAATTTAGTTTTACTGTGAACCCATCATTAAAAACTAATTCTATAGTAGTGACAAAAACAGGGATTCCATCATCCAGCGGGCCAGATCAGAGTCTTTGAGGGGCCGGTTCTGGCCCCCGGGCCTTATGTTTGACACCTCTGGTTTAAGGCCATTGTCATTCTCTTGGTTTGGTGTAGTTCAGAAGTTGAATGGCTGATCTCACGGCAGGATCAGTGCATCAAGAAAGTGCTGCAGCATGACGCATCAAGTTCAAAATCAAGACTAGAGCACGTTGCGGGTTACACTGATTTCTATACATTTTTCATCACCCTTCTCCCTATTTCATTACAGTAAAGTTGACAGGTCTGCTGTGGGGATAACACAGCCATTCAACTGCAAAATAAGTTTTGAATTCCATCACGGCGGTATGTGAGAGATCAGGGAACGCTCTTCTTCATTGGTATCATAATTTTCCAACTCACCGCTGCTGTTCCGCAGTGCTGTCGCTATGATAAGCTGAAAAAGAGTAATCTGTCTAAAATGGTCACATCATGGGTGAATAGTCTCAATATTAAATATGGAATTTCTCCATGTGAGGTCTTCATGGTGAATGCAAGAATCCACAGTAGTGAATATTTAAACCTAGCAGTGGTCACCATTTCTGCAATATCCAGTTTTAGTATGAAATCATCAAATTAGAAGCTGATGCTCCTATTGGTGAGTACTTGAAAACCATGTCTTCTCTGGACATCTGCACCTCAAATTAATTTCTTTCCATGAGCTATGTGCACTCGGTCTTTTGGAAACTCCAATGAGAGCTAACCTTACATAGCGAAGAGTTACTGTATAAGCACACCTTTATGACATTTGATAAACAACCTTCCCCTTGCTGTTGTGAAGATGTGAAAGGAAGAAGAAAGGTTTAAACATTTCATGCTCTCAGATGAATCACCTGTGCATTGTTTCATAATTAATTAGCCCATGAAGAGACTGAACAAAAGAAAAGAGAGCGGCATCGTCTTGTGAATCCACAGAGGTAATTAACATCCCTCCTTCCACCTGTAACATTGCAGCTTTCTCCAAATAATTGCCTCTTGAACCCACAGGGGCTTCGTAGTCCTGTGTTTGCCTGTTTATACAAAGAAAGGTAAGGCTGAGTGGGTTATATTTAGACCAGGAATTTAATTTAAAGTTTGAGTTGTATTTAATCACCTTCTGGGTAAAAAAGAAATAACACAATAAATCTGCCTCTTGATGACCTAGAACTGGACATTCTTACCTTCCACAGACTATCCACTTTATTGTACTGCAAGAAAGGACCATGTATTAAACATTTCACAGGCTTTCTTGTCTAATATGTTCATGTATGCAACTTTTCAGTCTATGAAACTTGTATTTGTCAGCATCCTAGGGAGAGTTGTCAGAATGAAATGGTTTAATGCAAAATAGATGCATCCCCCATGGTTTGTTTAAAATAGCAGCATCCATTACCACCTAGGATTCAGCCATGGAGTCTAGCCAAGCAAAGATCAAGGGAGTTAGCAAGTTATCATCCCCTGCACCACATTCTCCATTTGGATACACATGGGGCACCACCCACTGAAATATGGCATAATAAGTTTGATCTAAAAATATGAGCACCAAAAGCAAATTGATGTGGACATTTTAAACATTGATGGGTCATTGAGAACACTGTGGGCTTCACATTTCTAAGTTTAATGCCACTGAATGTGATTTATGTATGAATGACAGGACACATGAAGTGATAAATAATTTATGTACTTGTGTTTTTGATAAGCAGCTCCATAATTTTTAAAGGATTCATAAACCCAAGAGGAAGTGATTCAACTTTTGCATCTTTGGATTCATTAGATAGGCACTCATCTAGCAAAAGATATAACACTTTTCTGTCTGACACAAACGGGCTATTGAGCAAGGCCTTAAGGGAGTACTTAGATATTTTGGGAGATGTGCTAATTCATGTTCTTTCTGAGAGTTAGATGAAAAGGTAACTAACGCTTTCATGTCTGTACTGTAAAAATGACATTACCACTAGCAGCCAGTTAGCCAAAGTACAAAGAGCGAACTCTGGAAAGCAGTTTACCAAGCTCCATCAAATGATAAAAAAAGAAAAAATCACCAGCACATCTAAAGCTCAAACCTTGTTTGTTTAACTTGCATTTTAAAGAAAGCTTTAAAATGATAATTTGCTGGGCTGAAATGGTAATTTTTGGTGCACAGTGTTTTTGTTCAAAGGCTCCTCAGCAATAAAGCATTTTAACCATATTTTTTCCAAAAGCCAACACATCCTCTTTTTATTGCAAAAAAAATACTTAAAACAGAATGGTTACAGTCCTTCACATTTAAATGCATTCAAGGCTTAGCTGGCTGGAATTACACCATGCCCTCAGTGCATACAATACAGACTCTTCCCAACATTTCAGCATGACTCTCAGACTTTTAATGGGCATTCATGTTTCTGCCTTCAATCCCCTGCTACCCCTTGCAATATACAAGTAAGAATGAATAGTCAAGGTCAACAGCTGATAACACTCTTAACCTGGAACTGACCCCATGGTGGCTTATTTCACTTGAGGGACCATGCTGTAGTGGAGGCAATTTGTCATGTTTGCCACATAACCAGCAATTACCCTGGATCCTTATACTGTAGGCATCGTGAATCATTGACTCTCAGCAACTATCTATGGACCTCAAAAATCCCAGCTGATCCATACAGGCCAAACATAGCCACAGCATTAGAGTTTGACCTCAAATATGACCCCCCCCTTTTTTTTTTGTTCCCACACCCTGTTTTAGTCTTGAATAGAAAAAAAATATGAAACATGTATGAAGAATGTATTCAGCAGCATAACGTACCCTAAGAGTAATTGTCAGAGGTATTTTTAAAGAAAAAAAGTCTAATCATGAGTCTTTGTTCTTTGTACCCATAGGGCTCAGTATTTGGTCAATAATTCATTGTTCTAAGTCATTACAGAGTTAACATTTTATTGCTACTTTTCAAATAAATCCCTTTCTTAATGTGCAATAGTCTCAATATGAAGGTTAACCTTTCTGGTGAGAAAGAAAATGATGTGTTTGACAACATTTCCAACCCACCACAAACTTGAGCAATTAAATGTACATATCATCAACTTTCACAACTTCTCACAATGCCTCATTCCTCTCTCCACAACATTTTCCATATTTCACCTTCACATGCGAGTCTTAAGTGGGCCAGCCTGTGTTTCCCGGGCTCAGTGAAAAAAAAGAGAAAGAGCATCCACATTCATCATTGTGTTGTAAGCTCTTTGTTTCAAGACACAATTATCCCTAAACAATGGCACTTGCACAAAGATTTCTTTGGCTTTGGAGCGTTTACACTTTCCGAGGTACATAAATGTCTCGTTCAGGGTGAACTACTTTTTTCTTTTACATTAGTGGTAAACTTCAAATGTATTTTTGGTAGGTTTTGTGATCTAAAAAGTGTTTAGTTTAGATGGATTTTGACAATGAAACAGTCATTTGACATAATATCTTGAACACTTTTCTTTAATGTGACATATGTTGACATATGTCTTAATAAGTGCTGAACTAAAGAGATGTTCTTTCTTGCAAATGGTGACTATTTCTTAAAGAAAATGTTCTGTGTTTCATGATGTATGTTTTCTCCATGGGTTTGTCATGAATAATACCTCAGACATCACTGGGAGGATTTTGAAGGAGGCTGCGCAAACAGGACCTTTTAGAAGTGTGTCCAATTGTATCTTTCAGTGTACTACGAGATATGGGTACACCATCATCAGGCTCGCTGCCAGTGTTTCCCACTGGCCCCTTGCAGTATTTCAACAAAAAGAAATCCCTGCAGTTCAAAAAACATATTGCCAGAGACTGCTGTTAAAGACCTCTGTAAAACTGAAGACACTTTTATGAATTTTTAATCCACGATGTAGGGATTTTCATCTTTGTAGGACCTCTCCAGTGCCAAGAAATATGACTTTTATTTTTGTGATATTACAACACAAAGTGGGGCCAAAAGGGAAAACAGTAATTTGCCAAAGCCAGCCTGTGTAAGATGGGAGAAAAAAGAATTTGGCTCATGATTCAGCCACGCAGTCTTCATTCAAGTGAGTGAGAGGCATCTCAAATCCAGATCCTCAACAGGCCATGACTGTGTCACTGCAAGAGTTTTCTGTTATGGCAACAGAAAATTCTCCCCTGCACTGTAAAATGCAATATTAATTAATTTGCCAAAGGTGGAAATCTAAAGTAAGAGGGTTACCAGGTAAATATGGTAGCAGTAATTATTAATGGACAAATAAAGAAAACTAAGGTTTGCCTAGCATTTTGTGTGGTTTGCTACTTTCATTCATATACTTCAATATGTTACAAGCCAGTGGCTAATTTTTGCTAAGATTATGATTTTTATGTGGCTTAGTTATGGACTGTAAGTAATACAGTAAGTTAACATTGGTAGGCTGAAAGATCACTGCTTTCTGGAGCAGTATCTAGTAGTACGTAGTAGTTTATGCATAGCTCAATTAAGGTCCTGTCACACAATTTCAATTGGGTTGAAGTCTGCATAGTGCCCAGGTCCTGTGGCTGCAAAACTAGCCCAAATCATCAGCTTACCCCCACCATGCTTGACACTTGGCGTTTGTGTGAATGTGTTGTGTTTGGTTTTTAACAAATGTGGCACTGTGGATTGTTGCCAAACATCTCCAATTTGGTCTCATCTGTCCAAAGGACATTATGCCAGAACTCGTTCTTCAGATGTGACTTCACAAACCTCTTTTTAGAGAGAAAGGGATTTCTCATGGTAACCATTTGAAACAAGCCATGCTTGCTAAGTCTATTTCTAATTGCAATAACACAAACTATAACACTTACCATGCTAGCTGAGGCTTGTACAGTATGAGATGCAGCTCTTGGGTTTTCTTGCAATTTCTCTGGGCATTGCATAGTCAGATTTTGCAGTGACTTTTCTGAGAGATACACTCCTGGGAAGACTGTGGCATTGTCTGAATACACATCTGATCTCATCATCCAGACCATCAAATTGCTAAAACTGCTTTTGGCAAAGCACTGGTCAAGGAATGTATACTTGCTCTGTGCCCACTTGTAGTTGGCATCATCAACTCTTGAGTCAGCAATGGCGCCCTCCAGTTCAGTGACTCCCATCCTCAAGAGGCCAGGTCTGGACCCTGACGACCTTAACGATTACTGAATGATCTCCAACCTTCCTTTCCTCAGCAAAATCTTCCACAGGCTCTATGAACCTTTCCAGTGTGGCTTCAGAACACATTGGAGCACTGAGACTGCTTTCATCAAAATAACTAACAACATTCTCATTGACACTGACTCTGGCCACATCAGCATCCTGATCCCTCTGGACAGCATTTAACATCATTTCCTCACACCATCCTCCTTTCATCCCTATCCAACTATCTTGACCTTCAATGGTACAGCATTCTCCTAGTTTCAGTCCTACCACTCCAGCCAAGAACACTTTGTCACCCCTGCCCCAGTTAACCACAATTTGGCTAAGGTTTCTGTGCTTGGACCCCCCTTCTCTTCACCATACATACTCATCCTTGGGCCCCACTTGGTCAGATCTTCCACCGCCATGGTTTATGCTTCCAATTTTAGTACCAAACATCATCTCCATAGAGTCTATGTATGCTCCCAGACCACCAAAAAACAAAACAACTATTTGATCATGAGAATTCACAAAGAAAGAATAATATGGCATCCTCAACTGCATCAAAGAGTTAAATGTGATCAACATTATTGATTTATTATGCCTTACAGAAACCTGGTTACGAATTGTACTCACAGTGTTCACAGTATTCACAGTAAAATATTAAGATTAATATTTTAGTTTAAATGAATCAACACCCCAAAGTCACACTATCAGGTTGAGGTTGAGAAGGAGTAGCAGCAATCTTCCACTCCAGCTTATTAATTAACCATAGACTCCCGACAGAGGTTTAATTTTGAAACTGACTCTTAGCCTTGCCCTCCCTAATTAGATAATTAGATAAAAAACCTGTTTTAGCTGTTATTATCTATTGTCCACCTGTTCCTTAATCAGAGTTTCCGTCTCATTTCTCAAACCTTTTATCGGATTTAGTGCTCAGTTCAAATAAACTAATTATCGTGGTTTATTTTAACATCCATGTAGGTGCTGAAAATGAGCCTCAACACTACATTTATTGTACTGTTCAGTTGGCTTCTTTCAAAATGTAAATGAGCCCACCCACCACTTTAATCACACTTTGGATCTTGTTCCGACATACAAAATAGAAACTGAAGACTTAACAATATTTCCCAAAAGCCCCCTCCTTGCTTATCATTTTTTAATAACATTTACTTTAATAGAGTACACACCAGTGAGGAATAAGTTTTGTTACAATAGAAGTCTCTCTGAAAGTGCTGTAACTAAGATTAAGGATATAATTTCTCCATTATTATGCACTTCAATGCCATGTGCCAATACAGTACAGCTACCTAAACTCTGCTCACAGTGAGATAGATTATCTTGTCAATAGTTTTACATTTTCACTGCATCTGACTTTGGATACAGTGTCTCCTATGACAGGCTAAAAGAAAGCCTCAAATCAGAAGTGCCTGACTCCGTGGTTTAACTCTAAAATGCACAGCTTAAAGTAGATAAATCGTAAGTTGGAGACGAAATGGCATTTTATTAATTTAGAAGGTGCTCATGTAACCTGTAAAACTAGTTTATTGCTCTATAAAAAATTTTTTTAAAAACGTCTGTACAGCTAGGACATCTTACTATTCATCATTAAATGAAGAAGAAAAGAACAACCCCAGGTTTCTTTTCAGCACTGTTGCCAGGCTGACAAAGAGTCAGAGCTCTGTTGAGCCAAGTATTCCTTTAACTGTAAGTAGTAATTACTTCATGGAGAAAACATTATTCATAACCATCTCAAAGACATATCTTCATATTCAGCTGCTTTCAGCACTGCTGATATTTTTTAGACTCACTCACTCCACTTGATCTTTCAGAGTTAGCTTCAATGGTCACTTCCTACAAAGAAAGACAAATTGATTATATTTAAAATTGAAGCATCAATAAATGGAAGGACTTCTTTGAGCAGTTGTAAAAGTAGAGTAGTTGGAAAACAGCTAACCATTATCTGCAGAGGAATGGTTTATTTGAAGAGTTTCAGTCAGGATTAAGAATTCATCACATTACAGAAACAACATTAGTGAAGGTTACAAATGATCTTCTCGTGGCCTCTAAGAGTGGACTCATCTCTGTGCTTGTCCTGCTAGATCTCAAGTGCAGTTTACAATACTGTTGACCATTACATTCTATTACAGAGATTAGAGCATGCTATAGGTATTAAAGGTACTGCCCTGCAGTGGTTTGAATCATATTTATCTAATAGACTATTTTGTTTTGTTTTTTACATGAGGAGT
>VOQJ01027013.1:4144-20325 GCA_015052665.1 Apistogramma diplotaenia | reverse complement strand
TAATGTATTCTTCTGTTGAGCGATCATAAAACTGCTGTGAAAAGGCACTAGGTGAGGCACGCAGTTCTCGTGCCTCATGGCAGGGGGCGCTGATGATCCCAGGGATTCTTCTTACCACTCCTCGGCTGCAGAATAATAGAATTAGACAGAAAGCTACAGTAAACAGTTAGCAAATAAGTTATCGATGCTTTTCTTCAAAAGGAGCAGCGCATGGACTTCATTTATAAGTAAAGGTATGAATATAATAAAGTTATTTTTTTCAATGCTAGTTAAAGAATGCTGATATGAAATTTTAAACAAAACACATTAACTGTTGCCAATTAAATGGTGAATAAGCTCCTCTGTAGGGTTCATATGTTTGTAAATCTGATGTGATGACGTCAGTGCCTCACTAGCCGAGACCCTCACCGCACGTCACTGTTATAATCTGGTTTCACTATTAGAAGACACACCCATTATCCATAGTTGCATCTTAGTACATTTTAGCACACTCGTAGCTTTGCTGCAACATAGCAAAAATACTGCTGGCAATAAAATGGTAATATCTGTGCATTATAATTGTTATACAATAACAAGGTAATATCGATTGATGCTTTAACATATCAGGATTCTATTATATCACTGGGATAAATCCAACCTTATGTCAGAAAAAAGAAACAACTGATACTTAAAGCCACATTCTGATATTAATGTCACCATTATCATTTTGTTTGAGGCAGGTAAGGAGAGTCATTATTAGGACGTATGAACACATGATTTCAATGTTAATCTGTTTGCATAAACATGTCTTTTAACGCCTTGTTTGCAATTATGGCAATTTGCACGTTAGTAAATGTCTTCAGGATGTTTGCACGCCTCTTGCTGCGATCTAGAGCTTTGCTCAGATGACTCATAGGATGCCTCTCTGTACCTGTGTTTGCCCTGTAACCGTTGCAAGTTCTGCTTTTCCAGTTTCCAGTAGTCAGATTTAAGAGTAATGGTGTTTATACTAGACACAGAAGGTGTTTCTGCTTACTTGTCACACATGAATCTAACAGAACAGACATACTGACATGACAGCATCACGCAGTTGCTGCAGATTGTCGGCTGCACATCCATGATGCAGATGTCCCTTCCCACCACATCCCAGAAGTGTTCTATTGATTTGAGATCTGGTGATAGTGGAGATCATTTGCGTACAGTGAACTCATTTGTTATATTGGCGAAACCAGTTTAAGACTATTTGAGCTTGTGAAATGGTCAGCAACAGGTAGGCTGTGGCATTTAAATGGTGCTCAATTGGTCCTAAAGTGCCCAAAGCCCCCTCCTCAAAAAAATATCCCCCCACAACATTGCACCAGCAGCAGGTGGAATTGATTCACGCCTCCATGTACTTCAGCAAAGTTAAAGAAAGTCAAACTCAAACAAAAAGTTTCTCAATTATGTTTAAAAACACTTTCACTGTTGAGAGGTTTGTCTTTATTGGCATCAGTGGCTAGCAGATAAATTTGAACAAAATCAGACATCAGGAAGGGCTGATTAAATAGGAGGGGAAAAACGTACAACTCCCTGTATTTGCATCAGAATTTGGATGTGATAAAAAAACAATAAAGGATAATAAAAAAAACATAAAAAGTGCAAATGTTTTTCAGTCCAGCTACTGTACAATATACATTTCTCTAAGACCATACTGCAATGATCAACATGTGCCTGAAACATAAAAACACAAACATTTCAAGTCATGTAGCCAAAAAAACAAAACAACAAATGCTAACTCAGTCATAAAACTGCCTCAAAATTTCAACTTAGGATTTTAGCCTGGAGGTTACTAGGAAGGATAACACTGCAGTCATGTGAAAAACAGCTGGGACAGCACAACTGCTGGAGTATGTTTAAAAATCAAACAAACATAAACCTGTACCAAGTTGCAACAAACAGCATGAAACAAGAAAATAATTTAATACATTTCTTAAAATACACAATCAAGTAACTCTAGTGAATTATAGGCCCAGCAGGTATTTGGCTGTTATCTTTTGTTTGTTCCTTTATGACATTTATGCACACAAACTAATAACTTGTCCCCTTTTAAAAAGGGATCAATATACTGGAGCAACAGCACTTCATGTCACTTTTGCCCTTTAAAAATAGTTGAGGTTTGGCACTTTCTGTTACAGCTCAGTAATAACACAGTAACAATGGGTCAATAAGGTTTAGCATTATCACCACTTAATTACCAGCGTAACATCAAAGTGAAGTAGATATTAATGTCCCTGTTTCATTTCATGCCATTTTGTTTGTGGCAGGTAAGCAAAGGCATTATTATGACTCATGAACACATGATTTAAATGTTACTCCACAAAAACACATCTTTTAACACCTTGTTTACAATTGTGGCAATTTGCATATTAGCAAATATCTTAAAAGATGTTTGCATTCCTCTTGCAGTGATGACTAATAGGATGCTTTTCTGTGTATGTGTTTACCCTATAACTGTCGCAAGTTTCGGTTTCCAGTATTAAAATTTAGCTAGATTTGGTCTTTTTTTAAAAAATGTTTAAAGCCGCCCATAGAGGTGCCGCAAATATGTAGCTCATACTTCACTTTGAGACAGGATAAAATTGGATACGACATGTATACCAGCTGTTTTGTGGCTTATAGTCATATATTAGCATGTCACAAAAACTACTAAACAGCAAGTGAAAGTGGCCCAACAGGAGAGTCAAACTTGAGTCTCGGGGCAAAGTGTGTGTTTGTGGAACCTCCACCCTGCCAGACTTTTGCTTCTAATGCAGACTTTGCTGTTTCTTTAAAACTGAAGTAGCTCCTAGCGCCATTTCATGAACTGCATATGTAGTTTTAGACAGTTGGAACAAACAACCAATACAATCGTTTAGCTGAAAGAGTCGTTCACTTGCACAAACAGATCTGACATGTGCGCATCAGCGTGAAGCTATTTTTTATGCTTTTAGCTGTTTAAGACGACTCCTCCAACAAGTTCATGTGTAACATTCATAACGTTTACTGTTCTCAGCATCTTAGCTCATAGTGTGTTAACACACTGACATTTACTAATTAGTACTGAACACAAAGTAACTAGATGTATGTATGTGCTACATTTATAATCCATTTTATTCAGAGCCACAGATATGAACCTAATGATAGTATTCGAGTAACGGTGACCACAAATTTCAGTGTAATGTAACTCTGCTTTATAAGATAAGTATTATGGTAATTAAGTAGTAATAACTTGTTATTTATGTATTATTACCTTCTGCTTTCAGGGCTTTACCCGACTATGACCACGTTATTACCGAGCTGAGAGAGAACGTGCTAACATGATTAGTATCCAGTTTTTACAGGTAATTGTTTGAACACTAATTTTAGTAATATATTTATTATTCCATCTGAAACACTTGCAGCTAATTCAGTTATCAAGTCGGTCAAAGTAAATGGATGGTTTTTGTTTTACACAGTTTGTGATTTTATAACCCACATTCCACATGCACAACTCAGTGTGTTGCAGTCAGATATGGAATTCCAGGTAATCTTGGCCCATCAGTAGGGTCAGATTTAGCACAATTTATGTAGTTTTTTTTCTAGCATTAAAGATTTTTGTTTGTTTGTAAAATGAATATTAAAAAACAAAACACCCTCCCCCCCACACACACCCACAGAGTCAGTACTTTCAGATAATTGTATGCAAGCTGCCTGTCCCTGCATGCAGGAAAGCTACATACTATAGTGGTGTTAATTCATTGGTGTGTGTATGTATTTTCATAATGGCATTTAAAGGCAAAACCACCCAAAAACAAAACAAAACACCTTGCAATTCCTTTTGCAGTGTGTAATGCTTTAGTCTCATGTCAGGTTTTGCAAACATTGCCTTAGTTTCAAAGATGGGACATAAACAATAAAATAAAACTACAATCTTTCAATCAAGAGCAATATGTTCTGTAAAACCATATATTCTTATGAGTCGAAGCTGTTGAAGTTTGGTTATGCTCTTTATGAAACTGGGTGGAGATGACCTGATTTCTGTGCTGGGTTGGATTTTGGTCTGATGACCTCTGAACTGTGTGATAAACAATTACAATCATTTGCAAAATGATCTTTGACACCTGCTGGGCTCTACAGTGCAAAAGTAGCATAATTTCCAAAAAAAAAAAAAATTCACAGTCAAAAACTAAAATCAAAAATACCAAAAAAAATTGTTTTTTAATGCAGCAGGCACGATCAGACAACTTAAACACTTCATTTTTAATATCACCTGGGATGGCTTCAGTTATGACCTTCAGAACAAAACAGAAACAAAACAAAATTTCATTGAAACTCAAACATCAGTGCACGTTTCTTCCAAACTACATCAGCCTGCTGAGCTTCAGTGTGCAGTATCCTGTGTGCTTCACGAACAAGTGGAACTGTCGGACCGATCGCTGTGCTCACAAAAACACGCCACCCTGAATCCAAACCACAGCTGAAATTTGTCGCATTTCAAAGTTGACGTGATTTTTTTTTAAGGCTCAAACAAGTTGATAAAAAGAAGATTAGAATGAACAGACGGGAAAAATCTGAGATTTCAATTTCTTGGGATAAATAAAATAAAAACATAAAACAAAGAAATGGCAGCTATGTTTTTACACACATTACACGGTTTGGCATAACGAGCATTAAAGCTGCAGCCCATGAATTTAAGATGTTTAGAAGTCCATTAACTGCAATAGGTTAAAACACTGTAATTTTATCGTCTTTCTTTGATTGGAGCAGTTTTGTATTTTATGTAGAAAAAAATAAAAGCTTACTGTAAGTAACATTTCACTCAACAAAAAGATATTTTACTAATTTACTCTTAAATCAGCAAAGAAAACAGGAAATTTAACAGCCTCGAACAGCTGATAGAAACAATTTTTTAAAATTACTATAGTTTTTAAAAATGATTATATACTGGATGTAAACACCACTGGTGCAGCAGTGTAAAGAAAACAAAAAATGTTCCCAGACCTTTACACATCAGCGCAGTGGGTTATAAAGGCCATCTAGGTTGCATAGAGATACTAAAACGCTAAAGCTGCTATCATGTTTGATAGATTCTGCATGAATAAAGCACAACAGGAAGTAGAATCACATAGGAGGGAAAAGGCAACAATGAAAGAACAAGTTACAGCAGATTATTGCCCCTTTGTTATTTTACAGTCAGACTGATGGAGGGAAGAAAATGTGCCCAAACACACCTACAGAGCCGCTTTTAACTGAAGTCTGTTTGCATTTGACATTTCTATTAAAGAAACAGGGATCCAACGAGTGAGTAGAAATCACTCGTATTCCACACATTAAATAATTAGTATGAGGGGGAAAGATGAGGTGTGTTGTAACAGGGAGGGAGGAAGGCTGGAAGGATTTTCACAATTAAACTTTCCTATGTTAGCACAATGCTGCAGTTTACTGACTGAGAAAAGGGCGATGACGGCTAAATAATCATTCTTTACAAATAGATAAAGACTCCTCTGAGAACTCTAAAGTTGAAGATGCTTTGGTAATCTCGGAACAAGCTAATGTGTGACAACAATTGCATGATTTAAAGTGGTTGCTAATTAACGTTCTGCAGTGTTTAATGTGCACCGTTAACACGGCTAGCGTGAGCCATGCTTGTTCGATAGTTGGATAACTTTTGAAAGGCTTCGAGCAGTGGGGAATTTATAGTAAATGAATTCAGGGAGTTTGAATATGTGACATTTTGCATCTAAAGAACCAAGTGCAACCATTTGCTGGGCAACGCAGCGTCTTCCACTGGCAGCGAGCGCACATTCAGAGTCAATGACTTCAAACACTAACCCTGTATTTTCTTCTGTTTGCGTTGAGATTATTGCACTGAAGTAGAAGGAGCACCTTGATTATTTTCGAGTTGTAAAATCTGGTCTTATAGTTTTTATGAACCGCTCTGCAGTGTTTCACCTGCGTCGACACACCTGTTCTTTCAGAACGATAATCTTGTGAGTCTTCTGCAGATCACTTCAGGCTCGGACTCACCCCTATCAAAGAAGTGAATTTAGCTCGGTTATAGAAAATCTAATGTTTGGGACACGGTCAGTAAAATAGCTGAATATGCTGCAGGTCTGTTAAAAAAAACCCATCAAAACATGGCCATTAAAACACGAGGGGCACGCTTTGTATACTCCATTCATTCCAGCATATTCTGAAAGGGATCTCAAGTTTGGTGTTTTAAAAAAAATTAAAATATAGCTCATAGAATGAGTTTAAATCGTGAAATTAAAATTTTAACTGCACTATGGCTGACATAAATACAAACTGATAATGGGTCTTTTATTCTGAAAGGAACAAAAAAAACGTCAAGGCTACCATGTGTGAAGGTTTGAGCGGTCTATAACTTTAACATGAGTTAATGTATTTTCATTACACACAAATTCATTTTCAATGATTCTGTATTTTAGTCTGTAAACAAAGACCAAAACATTGCATGTTCCCACAGGAAGGGGAATTTAAAATTTGCTTATTTTACTCAAAGGAGAGCAGCAAGTTTTGCATTTGTTTCATAAATCCATTGCCAAGATTAATAGTTTTCTGTCTACTGACTATTCATTTCATTGCTAAAATTAAGCAGGACTTTGCGAGCAGGTGCTTACAATAATTATTTTAAGCTTGGATTTCTCCAGTTTTTCAGTTGTCGTTATGCACGTCTAACTCCTGGAGAAGGAAAAATGTAAATTAGGAATGAGGAGTGAGGATGAAGGCGGCAGAGGATGATCTGTTTGTTTGCTGGATGATGAAATGCAAGTAGTTTGAGTGCAGTTTTTTTCCCCCTGCTCTTTACAGCAAGACAAAGGGCGATCAGCTCAGACAAGTGTGTTGGCAGGTCCACACAAACCTGATGCTGCATCAAATCCTCCGGGTCCACTCCCCGGTCACTACTGTCCTGCAGACACACACAAATCAGAGGCACAGGCCCTTGTTGTCCAGGGTAATGCCTGGGCGGCGGTGCCCTGTTTGTTATGGCTCCTGTGGGTGTTTGTCTCAGGTGTCCTGGTAGGGCAGGTGGAAACATCCGGGGCTGTCGTCATCAGGTGACCAAAAAGACGACGGTCTCTTGTGGTGGAGTTCCCGGCGAACACAGCGAGGACATGGCTGAGCTCTTTGTCGACACTCGGCGTGGAAAACGGCGCCACAGCTGTCACACCTGCAAACACAAAAGAGACACAGTTTCACCAGCTGTTCGAGGAAACTGTCGGCGAGTCAGATTCATAGTGTGTACCGACTGTCAGGCTGCGTGAGCCATCATGTTGCCCTTACTTAAACAATTAAACAGTCTCCTCATTCAGATACACTGGCACCTTGTTCTGTCTGGGTGGGATGAGGGGCTCATATTAACTTATGATGATAGTCACAATGTAACATCTGTTATCAACCCAAAATGGAGGTGCTTAGATTACTGTGAGGCACAGCTGCAAAACTCAGCATCAAAGTGTGGTGGCTGGTATGATGCATGTCTCCAAACCAACTAAACAACATTTGAAAAACAGAATTTTGAAATATGTTTAAAGAAATTAAATAAACCTTTGCGGCGCTCTGACAGCAAAAGTGTACACCATGAATGATGAAAGGAGTAAGCAAATAATGGAGGTACCTCCATCTGATGCAGGTTTCAAAGGGACCTGTTATACTTATTTCCAAGAATAGCTTTGCATGATTCTCAGTTCCAAATATGCATTATTCATTTTACTCTGAGAACTGCTGCAGACTCTAAGTTCATTCTGTCATGGTTCCCGAGTCCTCCTATGCTGGTCTGCCGTTCTCCCCCTCTCTTTCATGCTCTCGCTATTCTCTTCTATCCTTCATTCAGTCACTGTTTATGACACATTCACTTTCTTAAATCAGCCATTTACCTTTAAAGCTAACTTTCTCCTGTCTGCTGAGGGAGACTCTTTCAGAAGGGTGGAACAGCAGGTGTGAGGGGCGTTTGTGCTCACAATGACCATCTTAAAGATATCGGCTCACACTGGCATCATACAGACATAAGAGTAGAAACAAAATTCATCCCTGATGGGGATTTCCTCCCATTATTAATGAAAATATTAAATAAATGTAGAAGTCAGGATAACATTTGAGCCCCATTTCATAATAGAAACCCCCCCCCAACAGACATCTTATTACCATCTGCAAAAAAATTAATGATAAACAAATTGGCTGTCTAAGAATACTTTTCTATTTCTATGATCCATAACAATAAACTAGACATAATGCATACTTGCAAGGTATTCACATCACATTAAACTCACGTTTGCACAGGAATATTAATACATAATGCACATAGGCTACATAATCTGCTGATATCAATGGTTAGGCTAAGCCAATCAGGCAGAATAAAGAGGCAGCATATTATTAGCATAGATTATCACAGCAGCCTGAAATCCTCCGTGTTTTTACTCTCCACTTTAGATAAATGCAGCCAAAGTGTACAAAGGGACAGAAATGGGAATATCATGTTGCACATCTTTGAAGAGTAAAGAACACATATGCCAAATGTCATTGTTCAACTCCTTCTGGTTTTGGAGTCTATAGACCGGAAAGATAAAACCTCACAGATGGAAGCACAGACAGGTCGCTGGTATGACGGCAGTCTGAATTTGAAACTTTGGTCACATTTATTATGAGCATCCACCATTATTAAAAGAAAAAAAACCAAAACAAGCTACGCTATAAATTATTATTTTAATTAAATTGTGGTGCTGCAGTTTGCCATGTATCCATCACCCAATCTGATGTGACTCAAAGTTATATCACACACCAAGATATATCAAGACCCATCCTGCAAAGCGCGACGAGCACTAAGCTTATACTGATCTAATATATCACAACTCACAAGAGCCTTAGAGGGGCATTAGTGTTCCTACCTAACTCTTGGCTAGAAAGGCAAAATAAATTTCTAGCAAAATCGAATACTTTTGCTACTACGGACTGATAACTGGTACTGAAAGGCATGTGTAAGGTTTGATAATGGGTTGTATCAGCAGCAGCAACACTGTATTCACTGAGTTAGCTTCTGTGTACATCATTACACTGACGTGATGAGCCGAGAGAGTGGCTGGTTGATCAGAGTTCAAGTACGGAAACATCACCATTTTGCAGGAGAATTTGCTGTTTCTTTTGGGTTTTTTTTTTTTGTTGCTTTCACAATGACTGTGGGCTCCAAATGCATTGATTTCATAATGAAAAGTTTCCAACAAGTGCAATACATATCGAAATAATCCATGATAGGAATAATGGTCAAAACTACAAATATTACATTGCAATCTGATAGCAATACATTGGAATTGTCCATGAAGCGGCCATTAAGGCCCAGTTATCGCTTATTTCCTGCTCCTTCTAAGTATGAGTAACTATGTCAATAACTCGGTAAATCTTTACAGCTCTGTTCCAGCAAGGTCAGCAGACACTGCTACAGTATTATCAGTTAACACTTCACGAGTCGTAAAACACAGCTCAACAAGTAAGGTGTGTGTATGTCCACAGCTTAGAGTCTTTTAAGAATTGGTCCCGATCAGCTCTTATCTGTGCTATCCGTCACTCTGAGTTTCAGTGATGAGGACAAGGCTCTAGACTCTGTCGTGAAAATCCCCGCACCCAACACACACATAAAGAGCTCTCATGTCAACCAGTGTTACTAACAAACAGCAGACTCAGTGTTGCTGCTTAAAAATTCACGTACACGTTTGCACCTCATTCCTAGATAGTAAAGGGTGGCTCACCAGGCTTTCTCCCATGCAAACTCTTTTTACACAATTTCTGGATTCCAAATAATTATTGAGTCAATAAAAGAAAAACGTGCACTTTGTCTCAGAGTGCAGATCTTCTGACTTTTATGCTCATGAGATGAAATAAATTTTAAAACCAGTCAGATGTTTACATTTATAGAAAGGTCATGTGAAGATGTATACCTCCGGGTGGCATTCTCCTGGAAGGGGTAGATGACCTGCCCGTTTTGGCAGAGCTCACAGATGAAGCCTTTCTCTCTACACAAGCTGCAGCTGAAGACATGTGAACTGGCAAACTTGATCACCTTGGACAGGAAGGGAGCCAGTTTTCCATCAATCACCTAGAGAATGAGAAAGCATGTGCAGGTATAAGGGATATAGTCAAGGAGTAGCAGTAGACAAAGAAAAAATTGGAAAGGACACAGTCAACACCAATGCCTTGGCTATAAACAGTATCAATACAAGTTCATGTGTGTCAAGTGTGGCAGCCACTATTCTTCTTTTTCTACTCAAGACCTGCAAATTCTGGCCATGGGTGAGCATAGGATAGGGTAAGTTAGGTAGTATTTAAACTCATCAGTTAACCATTGGTAATGACTTACTTATTAAAGTGCATAAGCCCAACTGGATACGACCCAGGTCTGACCATAGCAAAGATTGAGGAAATGATGCAAACAGGTAATGATGAACTAGTCCAAGAGAAAGAGGAGGTGCTAACAAATGATATGGAGGGAAAATACACAGACAAAATAAGTTTGATATTCCTAAAATGACCCTGGAGCCTTCATACACAAACACAAACTCCACATCACACTTCCAGTGGAGAAATGTCCTTTATCTATGACACACACTGAGTGTGTCCAAACTATCGACTGGTACTGTATTTAGAGATGCCAGTGTGAACATTTGCTATGTGAACTAAGGAGGGGCCCTGGTGGAAAATGGCAAATGAAGAAGCTAATGAGACACCAGATTTTCAAATGACTAAAAGTTGAATTCTACTTTCCCTGGTGGAAAAGCAGAAAAACAAGAATGATTTAAGACAGGAAATTAAAGGAAGTAAGGCAGACAGTGCATGAGGTGAACAACTTTTGATGGCAACGCTTGGCAAGTTCCTTAAAGAACAGAGGGGTGGGGGGCTTACCAGTGGGGGGCTGGGGTTGTATAGCCGTGAATAGACGATGAGCGATTGCACAGGAAGGCTGTACAGACTCCTCACAGATGTAAAAACTCAACATGGCTTCAAGCTTTGTTGTATCTTGTTAACAACGTAGACAGTGCCATAAGCTTAATAAGACAGTACATGTACGGCAGAGGGAGAAATTTAATAGAAGAAAAAACAGAGTATAAAGTAAGAGAAAGAGTGGCAGATTCAATATACAAGAGAGATCTTGAGAGAGGGCGAGAGCCTGTATTCAGATACAAGTGGTTCCACCTGGCAGAGCTCTGGACCTGCCAATTATAACCTCCTTCATGCTGTTTGTTAGATGATGAGGACGAGAGGATGAGAGATGTAGAGAGGAGGAAGAAACCACGCTCACACAGAGGAAACATAGCACACTGAGGTACAGTGATCCCATCTGCACCGAATCGCAGGACCAAAGACTGCTATGTTTTTCATTAAGATGAATGGATGTAACAACTTCTAAGGTATCATTACAAACACGATACAAAATGTTCAGTCTTCAGATTAAATTGAGACTGATACCTTGGACCGATATTTTACTAAAAGCAGAAGCAACCTGAAAAATAGCACCAATGCAAAAGAGCCCAAAACTGGCAAATTTGGCAACTTTAAGTTATGGTAACTTGAAGCTAACAATCACTGAATCAATAAAAATAGAGTTCCATTTTAAAATGGCCAACTAGAGTCAGAATAAACTTGTTTACAGCCTAGTACAAGCAATTTCATGCCAAATATTCAACTTTCCCCTTCATAATAACTTTGCAGAGGTCAATTTTTATAGATACGGCCTTTCCGAACCTTTAGCACTAGCTGGTAACTAGGGTCTAAATAAGTTGAAGCTCCAGCAACACTTGCGGTATGAAGAGCAGCTTTTCAGCCTGGCCCTCACCAGGGTCATCAAGAACTATATTACAGACAGCAATTTAAATAGCACATGTTGACTAGAAAAATAAAACAAAAGAAATCGCATTGCTCAAGGAATGAAGCTGTTCTTCACACCCCAAATGCTGCTGGAGCTTCAGCCTCTTTAGACCCTTGTTCTTCTCCATGCACCTTGGAAGTAGGTGGAGTTGTGCCAGAAATCTCCATTCTGTTTCCACTAGCTAACCACTCAGCTCTACCCTCCAAATATGGTCACGTATGGTTTTTTTTTAAAAAAAAAACATGGAGATGCTAATTGCGAGGCTTCAAAATTGTAGCCTACAAACCAGTGGGTGAGTTCACGGCAGCTGTGTTAACCTTTCAAATAAACTACGGAAAAAGAAGAAAATGTGAATTTTATATGCAGGTGCTCTGCTTTTTTAAAACCATCTTAGAAACACAAGTAAAAGACTTTTGATACATTTTCTTCAGCATTTTCCAAGGTAGACCAAATGTGACGAACGTTAGAGGTGGAAAAGGCAACCACAGGACTTAAGCTGGGCAGCACATGGGGAGCCTTAACTTTACTTTATGACAACAGCAAAATGACTAGCAACAACAAATTTAAAAAGCACCAAAACAGTGTAAAAGTGGCTTGTAGTTGTTAAGAAGGAGAATATGCTCCATTCACTAGAAGAAATAAATGTTTCTGGACGGACAGAGAGAGATGGACGGACAGGTACTGAGAGTGGCAGCCAGATTTATGTGTCCCTCTACCCCCACCACAAACCTACTCAGTCCGGTCCAGCCCAGTCCACATGACAAATGGCTCTCCTGATGGAGGCTGACAAGCTCAGTAATTAAGGCCCACTATAATTGCACTGGGCAGAATCAAACGACTGGCAGCGCAGCTCTGGTGGCTTGCTCGTTCTCTTTAGGGACGATGGGAAGGGATAGAAAGATGGATGGATCGAGAGAAACAAATAAATATGCAAGAATGGGAATATAAAGGGCAATTTAAAGAAAACAAGTGAATACATATCCACTTCCTGCACATAGTGTCTTAATTTAAAACAATTATTGCATTCAGCAAACTGGTGTATTGGTGATTTTATAACATTTGGGTCCCAGCTGTTACTGCCTCCCATAAATATATAGTGACAATTCTATTAGTTAAAGCAAAGGACTACAGACCAGCAGCATCACTATAGAGTAATAATTTAGGCTAGAACTTCCAACTTGGACAGAACAGCAATGAAGGCAAATATTGATGACTGTGGGTGAACCAGCAGATGGTCGTTTAGGGACCAACCAACTTCTGTCTCAGTAGAAGGATGTGGACGCATGTATACTGCAAAAAAAAACAAAAAAAAACTGGGAGGTTTTTGAAATTAATAAACACAATGTAAAACATAGCAGCACATATTCTGTTATCTTAAAATTAAAAATCCCAAATAAAGTAAAAATAATATGTTTGAAAGCATCTCCCTCCCCTCCTTATGAAAGAAACTCGTTTCTGTGTTTATTTTCAATAAAAAAAAAAACCTTGTCTGAAAATTGGAATGAATATAACTCACACTTAATTAATAGCCTGAGCCAACCCTGCAACAGTGAGACTGAATGGCAGCTCATAAGCTGCTACTCCATCCACCAGTAAGTCGCCAGTTGCTATGAACTTGTACAGCGATGCAGGTACAAGACTCTCCAAAAAGAGATCAAAACTGTGAATATGTCAATAAGATTCTCAGGATTGTAATTAACAAAAAATGTGCAACACTATCAGAATTCATTTAAGCATAGAGAGCAATGCTCCCTAAGTATTCACCTATTTCATTCTCATTCCCTCCAAAAACCCTCCCACGACACCAACACACACACGCACGCACGCACGCACGCACACTTCACCTCCTCTCCCTCGTCCATCCACTTAAACTCCTCCCCCTCAACCTCAACCTCTTTCCCTGCTCCACGCAGAGTCTTTGTGCTCCAAAACCTCCTAATCCCCTAAAACTGCTGTTAAACAGCCGTTCGCCTGCTCTTCGCTCTCTCTCCCTGTGTGTGTGTCTGTTTCTGTGTGTGTGTGTGTGTGTGACAGACTACCGCAGCTCCAATGAGACCCTAGAACGCCAGCCGGGATTACATGGCTGCAGAGACCAGGGTGAGATCTGTTTGGATAACACCCTCTCCTCTCTCGCTCTCTGTCACACACACAGAAAACCTGATGTATGTTGGATGTCAGTGTATGCACGGTGGAGTCTGTCTTCTCAGGACATTCCCCTGAAAATCCCACAGACTTGCAAGTAATCTTCTGGGTGAGCAGATGTAAGAAACATGTTTCTTTGTTGCATTTATTTCTTTTTAGTTCAATAATCCAGCCTTAATGGTAGAATACAATAGCCTACTCTTGAGGGGGGGGGGGGTCACTGCATTTTTTGGTTTATTTTTTTTCCTACTACACAGTCTTACTTGATTTGCCTGTTGGAAACACATCTTGGTTTGCCTCAGGGACAAAGCCTTGAGGCCTTGACATCACGAGAGGTACTAGACTCATCTTGTTGCCTTTGAAATTATTGCTTTGAAGGCCGGCACAAGGTCTGGGATTACTCGCAATCAGCTGCAAAAAAAAATCCTGCAAAAAGCGCAAATCTTTGGCAGTCTACATAGAAAGTAAATAGAAATTCATATTAATTACTTACAGTCAGAGTCCAACCAGAACCTCATGGATTTGAAAACAGAAAATCTTCCACAAATAGTGCCGTAGTTGCTGCAGGACAGTGATTTAACTGCAAAACGGCCTAAATGCTTGGCAACTGACCAGAATACAACTAGTTGGAAACCAGCTAAGTTGAGTCCCTGTTGCACAGAGACTTACTATCCTCATCAATGCAAACTCATGATGACTGACTGCAACATGTTGGCAATCTGTCTGCATTTATAAACTAGGTGGCAATTATTCATGAGCCTGTCTAAGAGTGATCACAGTCAGCCAAACAGGACCACGACTGTTTGCGACAGGTTGCCCAGAGGTTGAAGGTGCTGCCACCACAGCTACTTGCAACTGGTCTTTAGAAAAACTAAACTCAACCCTGGTAGACACTGTAATAAACAGAGTTTCTAAAAAAAAACCCTCAAACCTTTTATTTGAAGTGGATGTTTGGGGCAGATTTCAGATTTATCATCATGACAAGCAGTTTATATGAATCCCACTGCAGGCATCTATGAAACAGGTTTTGATGGATATTTTAGTGTTCTAATCACATACCTTTTACCAACCTGCCCCATTCCACTGCCACTCAATAATCTCTCTAGACATCCCAAAAGATCACATACAGTCTCAGCAGTTCTACACTGATTCATATTAGTACGTTGCAACCCCCTTAACACAGAATATCTCTTTTAATCTGGACTGTTTAGTCGTTATCATACAATCCACTGTTACATATCTGAGGGTGAAAGTGCCTCCTATAATTAAAGGCATGAGGAGAAACGTTTGTGAGAACATATAGCATTTACTTGAGAGGCCTGTGTGCCTGGACAAGTGTGAGTGGAGAGGCATGCCTGGCATACAGGGAATGCCAGGGTGTCACTGTGGGAAGCATGCCGCACACGAGTGCACGCACACACACACACACTTTTCTCCTGCTTTAGTCCTCGCACAGAAATCCCAGAAACAAACAAACAAAAAAAGCGAGCAGAGCAAAGGGGCAGAACATCCTTAGACAAACATATGGGTTCTTCAAAACGAACGGGTTCCTAATAGGGGATATGGGTGGAGGCTATGTGTCAGGAGGTTGGGATAAAAAAGAGAAGAAGAAAAAAAATAAAAGACTAGTGTGGTCCAGGGTTTAGCCAGGGGAGTTGAGCCTTCCCTGACCTCTGGGGTGGAACAAAAAAAGCCATGTTGATTAAGAGTGTCATTTTATTCAGGAGGTGAATCAAAAGAAACAAGCTTGTTAATATGGAAAACCAATTAAGAGGCAGAGTCCTCGAGAATCTGTGTGTGTGTGTGTGTGTGTGTGTGGTGGTGGGGGGGCAGGAGGAGAACATGCAGAGGGAGCAGTCCAGCCTCCAAAGACACCATCATTGGTGAAATTAGTATAAAATTGTCAGTTTGGAGTTTATGACTAAAATCAGAGTTTAACAAGAGACCATAAGGAGCACACTCATATACACACAAACACACACAACCCATGTGTGCTGAGCGTGTGTGAGGCCAAGGGGATGTTTAGAAGAATGGAGGGATGTCACGCTTTGTTTTTCTGCCTGTTGATTCTGAATGTGACCAATTAGTGAAGCAGAGAGACACAGAGTGTGGGAGTGGAGGAGGAGGTGGTGGAGGTGGAAGTGGGTGGGGGGGGGGGGGGGGGGGGACCCGTTTGCCCGGGGGGGGG
>VOQJ01027008.1:16635-27047 GCA_015052665.1 Apistogramma diplotaenia | reverse complement strand
AGTGTAGATTTATGTGTGGGGTGTGTTGTGTGTGTGTGTGTGTGTGTGTGTGTGTGTGTGTGTGTGTGTGTGTGTGTGTTGGGGGTTTTATGTTTAGCTGCAGAAATCTGCAGCTAAACATAAAACAAAATGTCAGTCATAATCACTTAAACTACTTTTCAAAAATGAATTTGAAGCACAGAGACTCTGATTACGCTCAGTGGTAGACTTCAGATCATCTACTGTAAAGCCTTAAAAGATATTAAAGACACCCCCAGCTATTTTACTTCTTGTAGCATAAAAAGAGGCACTTCATAAGGCCGCCTAATAGCAATTTTCTATTCATTTGATGTCTTTTAATCATATGGAGGGTTTCATGAAAACTCTGAAAACAAAAATACACAGAGCTTAGATACAAGTTCTCGCTAGGAGCTACAGCACATCTCCTTAGTGACAATTACATTTATTTAGCACAAACAGGTCTATAAAAAAATCATCCTTAAATACAGAGGGACATAAAATCCAGCATTCTTCAAAAAAAGAAACTATAAATCAGGGTTGACAGCAACTGGCTTCACGTGTTAAACGCAGTAAATTTGGATCAGTGTGTCACTCACTGCTCACACCGATTGTGATTCAAAGATAAAAGCCTCAGTGGCACAGCCTAATGCTAAAATCCACCCTAAAGCATTTACAAGCTTAAAAATATGCCAGTCCACCAAATGCATGGCATCACTTTTACTACAGGTTAGAGCCCGTAGCGCATTTATGAGTCGATTAATATAAAAATTAACCAGCAAGGATTCAGATTTACTGAATCCGTTTATTACCTGCGTAATGTTTTGTGCGCAACAGCCACAAAGTGTACTTGTTTGAGGCATTAAAATGCGGCATTTACCTGCTTTAATCGCAATTATCTTTACATAATATCTAAGATCTGTTTGTTTAGAGTAAAACAAACAAAAAAAACCCTGAAATATGAGCCTTTTTCTCCTCATACCAGCTCCTGATTTTCAGCAGCTTCTCAGCTCTTCCACGCAACTCAACTAAACACAGCCTTACTTTTCAGTTTAAACTCACATCAGATATGCTTACATGCTTACTTCAAGAATATTTCTACCACGTTTGAGCTTTATTTCCCTCACAGGTTTAAAGTGTTATTAGAAAAGGTCTTAAAACGTATTTCTGCAGAGACTCTGCAATGCCCACGTTGTGTCCTCACTGATGTGTTGAAGTTGACAGACAGACTCCTCACTTACGGTGTTACTGTCAAACTGAAATGTGTGCGGACTGTGATTACATCTCCAGGGAGTTGACCTGACACCGATTATCAGCTGTGTCACAGTAACTCGAAACGCTGAACATTTTACTGTGAAGGTGTTAAAAGTACTTTTTGGGAGAAGAAGCCAATGGGAAACCCTGAAATTTCAACACTCCAATTTTTTTGCTGTGCATCACTTGATCTTCATATTCAGTCTCTGCTCCACCATCGTATCGGTCCCCCGTTTGGAGCAAGCACCGGTGCACTTGTTCCAAGTACAGTTTTGAGATGCTTATACTGTACAGTAAATGATAATTTACATTTCATACTGCTTTCTAATTTTATTCCACTTCATTTCAGGAGGATATAAACTCAAGTTTTCCCTTCAGTACATTTATATTATAGCTGGAATTACTTTAAAAAAATCAGATCAACTTAAAACAGAAGCTGATAACATAAATCAGTCATAGCACTGATCCAGTATTATATGACACCAGGGGTTAAAGTGGGCTGTAACAATCCGGAACGGCATTCCAGCACCTTCAGTAAATGAGTAATTAATCTGATAGACACGTAATACATAACACTGTAAAAAGAGAGTTCATTTTTCATCTGCTGCAGCCTGGCATTGCTTCCAGCTGACAGTACAGACATAATAATGATAAGAAAACAACGATATCCTGTGACCTGCTTATGCCTTTAACGCATCCTTTTTCTCCTTTTCCCTGCGATGCGTTCATGGTGCAGATGTCAGAGTTGTGTTCGTGGCACTTCAGCATCTACCTACCGCCACAGAAGAGCAGTCAGTATAAAACAGATTAACTTTTTTAAAGTGGCAGGTAATTTCTAATTCATCTTTTCAGAAACAGCTCACGAATCTCAGAAAGCAAACTCTTTTTTTCTGTGTAGTTTGTAACACATTTTGTTTTGTAGCTAAATGCACAACTGCTGTATTTCCCAGGGAGAGGAAAAAAATGTTAAGGTGTGACACTCCCAGAGATGGACAAAGATGTGAGAAAGTGAGGACAGGAGAGGAAAACAAGTGTTTTTATTTCCTCCCCCAAAAGGTAATTGCTCAGCAGGTGACATTTGATAAACCGGTAATTTTACTTGCTTGCAAAATCCTAATAAATTTTAGAGGTTTTTTTTTAAATTGGATATTGGATTGATACATGATGTGTTGCTGAATTATGTTTTTGTCTTGCAAGACAAATTGAGCTATAATTTTGTGTTATTCAAAGGTTGCAAGAAAAACTGGACAGTCAGTTTCGTCCAGGCTAGAGTGGTTAATTTGCAGGATTGTGGTAATGCACTGTGGGGGACGGGTGCGGAGCAGGCTGGCGTGTGTGTGGTAAACGCTGGGTTACATCAAGGGTAGCAGACGTAGATATTTAAGGTGATGATGCTGATTAAATTTGCTAACTAAATTTGACCACTTATATGAGCTTTATACTGTCTAGAGGTTGGAAATCAGCCATTGATTCGTGAAACATCTGCTAATTTCTTGTTTAATTCAGTTGGCTAAAGTGACAAAAGGACAATAAATATCTGGGCAGCAGCACAGGTCAGCTGATCACAATCTGTACACAAAGTAAATTCCTATGTGGTTCTTTCTCTCACGCTGCAATATTAAAGCCCATCTCAGGTTCCCCCCACCTGCCAAATCCCACTATAACCCCGTTATAACACCATAATAAGCACCTCTCCGCTGCCTATTTTGATATTTTAAGATGATGCTGATTATACTTTTGCATTTGGCATATTAATCCATAATGAAAATAATTTGATTATGGCTTAAAATCAACTACAGTTCGATTCTACAGAAGAACAAAATGTCCTTCTGCTCTGTAACAGTAGTACTTTGTATGAGGGGTAAACATTGCATCAACCCTGTCTTTGACCCTGACGATTATCACCGCTGCCTGAACTCACTCCATACAGCTCAATCTTACTCTGATGGATTTTCTCTTTTATTGGTTTTTGTACAGTAAATCCTCTTTACACTTAAAAAAAAAAAGAACAGGTTATGTCTCCATTTGGCAGATTCTGCACAATGCTCACCACTGTGATCCTGGTTTAGCAGCTGGTAGA
Organism: Apistogramma diplotaenia; assembly: GCA_015052665.1. Taxonomy (NCBI): domain Eukaryota; kingdom Metazoa; phylum Chordata; class Actinopteri; order Cichliformes; family Cichlidae; genus Apistogramma; species Apistogramma diplotaenia. The sequence continues at coordinate 23,716 of VOQJ01027008.1, read as the reverse complement.
AGGGGAGGGCTGCTTATGTCGTTGCTAAGTTTTGACAGCACATCATTTTTGCTCTCAATCTGAAGCTACACCAGAAATGCCAATTTGAGTCTGTAGTGCTTGTGCATACAGATAGTTGACAGGCACATTGTAAGAGCGCGTCCATTAGCACTGCTTCACAAAACAGCCAGCGCAGTGGGGATACTGCTATAGGAACTGGAGCTAAATAAGTACAGTTACTACAGCAGGGAGAAACTGTGCATTTCATGAGGGATCTGTTCTGCTTCACGAGAGCAGCATATGGACTCATTTTACTTTCAGAGTAAACAGCACAGCTCTGGCTTCGTTTTTTTACAGATGTAGGGAAGCCGAAGGCGGGTAGAAGATTTTTTTTTTACTGATTCTCGATTCAATCCCTAATCATCAAAACACACACAGTAAATGTATATTTTTTTAGCATCTGATTTCACCCTTTCCTCAAGCGTAGACACATAAAATATTTGTCAGTAACAGCAAACTTGGTGTGACATTTTGCATCTTGTAATATGAGCCTGTCCTAAAAGGACCTGACAAGTGCTGTGGGGTAGATATATGGTAACTGCGGCAAACAGAGAATGCCGTGGGGCCTGAGAGACCTCGGCAGCACGACTGGTCTCCATTCTGGGATTTCCATCAACCCCCCTCACACCCCCTGCTACTACCACAGAGGCTGGGTGGATCACAACAAGCTGCGTCCCCGGAGTAAAATGCGAGACTTGGTGACTAACTGGCAGCCGTTGAAGGGTGTCGTTGAAGCCTTGAAAACATTAATTCCTCTAGCTTAAAAAAAATTAAATTACTACAGCTGGCTACAACTTGATTATCCTCTAATAACAGCTACACCATGTACATACTTAAAACAAACACTATCACCAGCTTAAGCACCAGAAGCTGGACCGGATACAGTAGATCAGTTTATAAAAAAAAAAAAACACTTAATCCTTGGCCTGATGCTGGAAAATCCCTTATAAAGTGGTTAAGCATGCAAGATTCCCACAGAATGTCCCCCATCACTCTAGTCAAATGAGGAAAATGCAGCTCAGGTGAAATCTAAGAAATAATTTTAGCTGCTCTGAAGCAATTTAAAACAACGTCAGGCCTGACAATCTCCCATACACACTCCAGCAGCGTGGAAAAAGCGGGGACGTGTGCCAGGCTGTTTCTGGCGCTAAGCGCGGCACTAAGCTCCATTGACAAAGCCAGCTAAGAATCAGTGAAGCCTTGCAGAAGGAGTGCGATGCTGTGCCGCTGTAGGGTAATGCTCTTGTAAGGGGCTCTACCTGCAGAGCCAAAGGTTCGCCTCTTTTATCCTCTTAAAAATCACCAAACGGGATCACTGAGTACATCCCTCTCATCTTTTTCCTCCAGCTGTTCTAGTCGACGTCCTGCTGCTTGTCCGTCCGTCTGAGGCCGCTCATCCATGACTTCCCAACGCCCCAATCACTTCATCCTCTATAACCCACAGGCCCCACAACCCTGCTACTGCTATCAGACATCATGAAGCTTCTCTGGAATCAATAAAAGATGCTTTAACACAGACTTTAATTTACATTTCAACCAATGGAAGCATCCAAGATTTTAAAAAAAATGCTTTTGTTTAATTATTAATGATCCCACCCGCATACACATTGTAATAATAAAAAATTAAGCTGGTCTTGTGAGGCTCATGCTGTATCACTTCTGTTTATAGCTGTGTCCAATTCAAAATTACCCACTCCTATAGAAAAAGCTCAGCTGAGCTCTACAGTCTGCATCACAAGCAGAAACCAAATCTTACACAACAGTAAGTTTTCACAGTGCTGCAGAGCAGAGCAAAGACCTTAAATATGGATCATCTTAAGTAGCAGCATTTTTTTTAAAAAGCTGTGGCAGCAAGAAACAATTATCTTTATTGTTTATTAATGAAGTGATTATGTTCTCAATTAACAGAATAAGCAATTAATCATTTATGACCGAGTTTCTGAAGGTGGGGCCTGCAGCGGCCTGCAGCAGAAACATTTTATTCAGGCCACGAGAGCAAGACTGAAAGAACGCACTGTGGTCCATTTCATTAATCCACGGCCCATGCCATACTTCAGCAGAGCCTGCATGGATTGAGACCGAGGGAGCATTTATCTTCACTTTCAACTCGTCTTTCTGCCCTCGTAGCAGTCTCAGACCTCCCCGAGTTTGATTAGACGCAGATGGTCTTAAAAAAAAAAAAAGAGTAACAGCCACCCTGTTAATGGGTTATAAAAACATATATAAATATGTAGATATATGTACTAAGTACACAAAGACTGCAGGAACCAGACCCAAAGCCTTTTCTATTCAGGTTGTATGCACAACAAAATGATAGCAAAAGTAAGCAAACACAAATAAATGTCAAAAGGAACCAAACTCGATGGATAAACAAACAACATACACACTGGAAGACATCTGAAAAAGCCATTTTAAAAGAGAAAGTCAGTCTGAATAGTTGTTTGTTGTGAACCATGCAGTTTGTTGTTTAGCTTTATTATTTTGAATGGAAAAGGTGGGTTTTTGTCTCGATTCGAACATTTTGTTTGCTTTTCTTGCACTTTATTTTCTTCTGGAGAGGACGCTTTTGAGGAGATGGACCGTCGTGTGTAAAAAAAAAAGAAAAAATAGGAAAAAAATTACCAGTTTTATTTGTATGTGGCACTCAGTCTTATGTCTGCTCACTAAAAAAGCACTGAGTTACTGAGAACCCAGAGTTTAGGCTATAAGAGAAAAACAAAATGTAAAAAAATACTCAATATCGCATCACTGCTTCATCTTCTTATGAGCCCCAGCAAAACCTTTCATTTGCTTGTTTTTGCCTCACAAACCAGAAGCTGAAGCCTGATGAAAACTGACTTAACTGTAACAAAGAAAATAAGAATCTACATCAGCATTTATTTCTGTTGATTGACTAATTACGAGGAAAAATGCTACTGGGAGAAAATCTGCATAACGCCTGAATATTTTTGAAAGCTGGAATCAATCTATTAATCCATGTGTGCCTTGAAAAGCCAACGCTTCGGTGGGTTTTCAAGCAAAAAAGGCTCCAATGTGCTCCTGTAGTCACACAAGTTTGCACCTTCGAATATAACTGAGACAGATACGTCTCTTCTCTGATGCACTGCTGAAACTGTACTTGCTAAAACTGATTTGACTTTGAGCGGAGTCTCCTTCTGACCTTTGTATCGACTGCACACCTAAACCTTTATTATTATTCCTGAGGAGTCCAGCTTCAGGCTTTGATCAGCATCTCAAGTTAACGCTATGAATATCTCAGTTTTTCCTCACAGTATCCAATTAGTCATACAAGGTTCGATTGTGCTTTTAATCTCCCAGCTTTTCTCAAGAAATGATTCTTCATCGGAACCACCGCACTTTAAAAAAAAGAAAAGAAAAATGTGACATTGTACTGATGGTAACATGACGGTTTTGAGTGGAATTCCTGGGTGACATGAAGCGTTGCTTCCTTTCACCTGTCTAATGTCTGACCTTTTGTCCCACACTGTCAACACACAGAGGCCCTGCTCCTTTATCCGTCCATCCCTCTTTCTAGGTTTCTTATCCCTGAGATGTTACAGTCCAGTCTACAGACAGACACTCTCTCTCCCCCCATCCTGCCGGTCACCTGGGGGGCAGGAAAACTTTTGGCTCTAATCTTGTATCTCTCAGCTTTTGCCACAGTAGGTGAGTTAGCAGCGCCAACCAACAGCTTTATCTCTGACCAGCAGAGGAAAACCTGGGAGACCCTATCTCATTCACCCAAACACACACACACACACACAGATGCACATGAAGCACTCTTACACACATCACACCTCACACACATGCATTCTTGGAGCCAGGTTCTTGGCAAAAGCAGGTGCAGCCGTGCAGAGGTGCACACATGCAAACTTACACATATGTAATCTTCAAAGCACATCTAAATAAGTGTGCAAAGGTGTGACACACACACTCCCAAAGACTCCCGGGCAAGCAGAAATTGTGACGAAGACAAGTGGTTCAGCTGTGAAGACTGAGATAGGACCGGAATATTCTTTATCTCTTGACGGTGCACGGCTTAATTTTAGGGACAGTTTTTTATAGTCTGGCCTGAAAGATTTATCAGCCGACTCTGCTGCTGCATTTACTTTTAACGCACCGAATTAGCTTCGCAGGAAAAAAAAAAGAAACGACATCACACAAAAATACAGAGAGGACTTATCAGTTCAGTTTTTAAATCTTTTTCAATTAAATTTCATTCTGCGTGGTGAAGACGGTGGGTCAAAACAAATGGCATTTAATGTCAAACACAATAAACACGATGGGGGCTAAAAGTAAGTGCCGAAATGGAAATGAGGAATAAAACTTTTGTGGGTGAAAATGCAGCTCAGTAGAGCTCAACAAATTTGCATTTAATCAATTTGAAAAAAGGTTTTAATGCAAAGCTAGTTGCTGCGTAGGACACACGCATACATACACACACACACACACCAAGAACGCATCACTTCAACGACATTTCATTGTGCAATCCATCTTAATCAGCTAGCCCATCAGAGACAATATATCCTCCCCTCCATCTTCCTACCCTTCTCCGGACGGAGTGATTGAGGGGTGTAAAGAGGAGGATGTTTCTGCCCACGTCTCCTCCCCCAATATGCCCCCCACCACCACCGCCACCACCCGGACGGCTCTTAAGTGCTTGTGGGTTTTTATGTTTGTAGTGTTTTATAGGAGTGGGCAGAAGCCAGAAGCAGTAAAAGTGTGGAAGGGAGGGTGGAAGGGAGGAAGGGTGGAAGAGAGGGAGAGGAGGAGGAGGAGGAAAAGGAGGGAAGGAGGGGTGGAGAGTTACTGTAAATCCAATCTTTATTGAGAGAGACACAAACGACAAACAGCGCCCACCCTGCGACGCCCTGTTTACCTGATCAATGAGTGCTGACTGAGGAAAGGAGGGAAGGAAGGCGAGGAAGGAGGAAGCAGAATAGAGCAGCGTGTGAAGTTTAAACCTGTTAATTTCCTGGTCTTTGGTGCCCTTTTGTCCGCATGCATCCATGTATGTGTGTGCCTCTATTTATGCATACGAGTGTGTGTGTATTTGAGTGTCTGCAATCAATTGCTCACCACCAGCCAGGCCTGGAGGCCCCCACCCTCACGACCTACCTACCAGCCTGCCAGTATAGCGTATAATTGGCCACAGTTGGCTTCAATTGAATGTTTGCTGCCTTAGGGGCTAAATGATGCTTCAAGGCCTTTCAAAGCAGCCACAGAAAATCCACAACACTCCCCTCCACATGTCAAAAACCGCAAGCTCTGGCTTCTGATGCCGGAGCTTTGCTGCCACAGTAGAAAGTTTGCAATTTTTTAAAATGAGTGTAATTAACTTACTCCATGTCTACTCGCTGTTCCCTTTTATTTTAATGTCATATTTCTTTAAGTGCGACTGGCATCACTCAAAGCCTCTTAGTCAATCAGTTAGTCACTGAGAGAAAAGGTCAGCAGCTTAGTCAACAAAATGACCACAGAGACAGTCAGCTAGGCAGCCAATCAGTCAGGCAGAAAAGGATGATCGGACTCTGCCGCCCAAAGCTCCTTTGAGGGTACCCTGTACCTGCTTGTTGCCATGGCAATGCAGTCTGAGATTTAAATACTAGCCTGTGTCCTCTCCCTGTGTCTCTTTCATCTTCTTTCTTTCACTCCTCCAGACTCCACTCTTGCTTTTTGTCAGCCGGTGTGCTGACTCTCTCTCACACTCCATCTCTCAGTCATGTTTCCTCTGGCGTTGCTGAGGTTTTTCCTCATCACCTTGCCTCGTCCTCTCTGCTAAATGACACTTTACTAGCTGTTTCCTCTTGTTAATTCTGTGCTACTTTGCATCCCGCGACTCTGTAAAAGCTCTCGTAAAACACAAAGTCGCCTCTCCAGAAACACAGAGATGGCACTTACTGTATACACACATAATTACCGAAACATTTGTAGGCAGATGCATGTATAATTACTTGCAAGCGCACACAAACAGAAACAGTCGCAGTGTGAACTACGAAAGTCAACGATCAAAATATTCACTGGATGCTGGCACAGCGTGCACCTGCTGACAGTCAGCTGCCAGTAAAAATCTATCATTTTCTGCTAAAGCCTCATCATCAAGCATCATTTAGGCATGCTGGCCTGCTTCACTCTCCCCTGATGCATCACCAGTGCCAAGACACCGATTAAATTTCCCCCACATGCCCAAACAGCCTTGTGGGAAAAGACAATCTTCAACGGATCAAGTGGCTTCTGGCTCCATCTAATGGTCACTAGAAACTAAAACCCGAGAACCTCAACTGATGGAAGGAAACAAGTAACATGAGCAAAATGTCTGACAAAAAAGTTGAAGAGTTTAGTATACATTCAATGGCCACTTTATTAGGTACTGCATAATGGTGCTAATACCTGGTTGGACCCCATTTTGCCTTCAGAAATGCCTTAATTTTTCCATAGATTCAACAAGGCACTGGAAACATTCCTTTTGGTCCGTACTGACATGATGCAGGTGCTGCAGATTTTCTGGCTGCACATCCATGATGTGAATCGTGGATGCATTTGAGTACACAGTCATGTTCAAAAAGACTGTTTAAAGCTTTGTGACACGGTGTGTTATCCTGCTGGAAGGAACCTGCAGTAGACGGGTATACTTTGGTCATAAAAGGATGGATATGGTCAGCATCAATAATCAGGTAGGCTGTGAGATTTTAAACTATGCTCAGTTGGTACTAAGGGAGGCAGTGGCGCTGTAGGTGGGCGCTTGCCTTGCAACCGGAAGGTTGCTGGTTCGAGTCCCCACCTGAGCGCATGCTGTCGTGTGTCCCCGGGCAAGACCCTTAACCCCACGTTGCCTGGTGTGAATGTGGTTGTGTGAATGGTGACGGTAGTGGTCAGAGGGGCCGTAGGCGCAAAACTGGCAGCCACGCCTCTGTCAGACTGCCCCAGGGCAGCTGTGGCTACATTAGTAGCTCACCACCACCAAGTATGATTGTGGAGTGAAAGAATGATGCACGAAATTGTAAGCGCTTTGAGTTCTCAGAAATAAAGCGCTATATAAGAC